>OY992896.1:49792175-49942175 GCA_963921405.1 Cepaea hortensis
CAATCGATGGGACCCGAACGATCAGGACTTCTCACTGGCAAGGAACACCAGGCCTCCTAAATCCAGTGAGCAATAATCAATTGATTATGTGGTTGTTTCGGGATTTGAAATTTAAATATTGAACACAACCCACTACTGGCAACGCCGATCGCATTCTGGTATGAACCTAAGGCCTATCCACGTCAATATGGAAGCACTATACTCGAGTTTCGCCCTCGTTTGAGCTCGTCAGTAGTGCATATCCCTGACCGGATCCGGAAACAGTCCCGGATCACGCGTGTGAAGCGGGTGTGTAACCACGCGGCACACACTGGACACACCAAATTATCACAACAGAACATCACAACGCTACCCATCGTAAGCTATGCTCAAGATTGCCCAATCGCCGCGACCGACGTCCGTCAATCGATGGGACCCGAACGATCAGGACTTCTCACTGGCAAGGAACACCAGGCCTCCTAAATCCAGTGAGCAATAATCAATTGATTATGTGGTTGTTTCGGGATTTGAAATTTAAATATTGAGCACAACCCACTACTGGCAACGCCGATCGCATTCTGGTATGAACCTAAGGCCTATCCACGTCAATATGGAAGCACTATACTCGAGTTTCGCCCTCGTTTGAGCTCGTCAGTAGTGCATATCCCTGACCGGATCCGGAAACAGTCCCGGATCACGCGTGTGAAGCGGGTGTGTAACCACGCGGCACACACTGGACACACCAAATTATCACAACAGAACATCACAACGCTACCCATCGTAAGCTATTCTCAAGATTGCCCAATCGCCGAGACCGACGTCCGTCAATCAATGGGACCCGAACGATCAGGACTTCTCACTGGCAAGGAACACCAGGCCTCCTAAATCCAGTGAGCAATAATCAATTGATTATGTGGTTGTTTCGGGATTTGAAATTTAAATATTGAGCACAACCCACTACTGGCAACGCCGATCGCATTCTGGTATGAACCTAAGGCCTATCCACGTCAATATGGAAGCACTATACTCGAGTTTCGCCCTCGTTTGAGCTCGTCAGTAGTGCATATCCCTGACCGGATCCGGAAACAGTCCCGGATCACGCGTGTGAAGCGGGTGTGTAACCACGCGGCACACACTGGACACACCAAATTATCACAACAGACCATCACAACGCTACCCATCGTAAGCTATGCTCAAGATTGCCCAATCGCCGCGACCGACGTCCGTCAATCGATGGGACCCGAACGATCAGGACTTCTCAGTGGCAAGGAACACCAGGCCTCCTAAATCCAGTGAGCAATAATCAATTGATTATGTGGTTGTTTCGGGATTTGAAATTTAAATATTGAGCACAACCCACTATTGGCATCGCCGATCGCATTCTGGTATGAACCTAAGGCCTATCCACGTCAATATGGAAGCACTATACTCGAGTTTCGCCCTCGTTTGAGCTCGTCAGTAGTGCATATCCCTGACCGGATCCGGAAACAGTCCAGGATCACGCGTTCTCAATATTTAAATTTCAAATCCCGAAACAACCACATAATCAATAATAATAATAATAATAATAATAATAATAATAATAATAATAATAATAATAATAATAATAATAATCGAATGACAGTTTTGCACGCCCTGAGACCCAATGGGCGTATGGCGCCAGACCCACATTTTGAATCGATCAATCGGCGCTCTTTGGGTGGTGTGGTCAGTATCACACCTGCCGCCTTTAATTCCCAAGCCATTTCCGGATATCCATTTTAGGCAGGGTCGACCTGGCAGCTCAGGTCAATTTTGAACATCTGCCCCGGTGCTGATTCGAACTCTTGACCACAGGTGGGCGTTTAGACATTAAGCTACCGCGGCTTCCGTGCTTAAAAGCTTATTTACAACCCAAAAAGAATGAAATAGACGAGACAAGATGTCTTGTGTAAAGTGAAACAGTGTAACGAAATATTTTCGTCAATGTAATTCAGTGGACGATAGTTTAATATTGAGACAATCAAATACAGATGTATTATCTCAATTTTACAAGAGAAATAACTCGCACTAGAGCACTAGAAACGATTGCCTGTGGGTTATCACAAGAATCATGTAATGCTTTAATGTTACACCTGTTATTTCTATTAACATAAATTTATGAATGTCGTCGAGATGACGCATTATTCTTCGGGGAGACGCTGTTCGGTGTTTTTCTGTGGAATTCCTGTGGGTAGTGTTTTCCTGTGGATTATGTGATGTTATTTCGTGTTCGTTTATTGGAAGTGTTCAAAAGAAGCCACGGAAGGCAGGTGGTGGATGAAATTTTGAGGACAGCTGACTGTCAGGGTCTTAAACCTGGCTCGTTAAACCTAACACATGTGAGACAGTACAAGTACAACGTGATTTGACTTGAGACTCAACGACACGAAGTTTCAATGGATTTATTTACAGATCACATGCAGTACGATCTAGAGATGATCATTTCAATACATAAGTTATAACAATACACTTACAGGCAACCCACAGCTTACAGTCTATCTCACAAGATGTACAAGCACTCGACTTTCGGGCACAGAACTACACGAAACCTTTCTCTCATCATACGTCCAGTCGAGTCCGAGTCCCAGAGCTGTCTGGCTATTTCTCGCAACGCGCCTGCCCACCTGAAGTGGCTTCACGAGGCCTGCGTGCGTCCTGCTTTGTCCTTGCCTGACCGCTGGCTGTCTCGTCAGCAAGCAACCTCGCAGGCAGGTAAGTAATACTCGCCTGGCGGTCGTAACGATGTTACAGCATCCCCGCTAGGTACTATTCGCCTGGCGGGCGTAACGATGTTCCTGCATCTCTGCTGGCAATACTTTAGACTCTGACATGCTCCCCCGGGGCTTCTTCATGAAAGATGTCATCTTTCATGTATACTCTATATACATAGCGAGTTAATATTTTAACCTTGTCAGAGTCAGCCCTTCTGTTATATACATTGGTGTAGAAATACATAAGCACACACATCTTGGCCTGGAAACACATAAGAAATGGACATTGTATCTAAAGACATGTGGTGTTCAACCTTTAACACTTGTCAAGTTTCATCCTCTCGATGGCTGATTACCTTAATTGCATTATTGACCCAGTCAGATCGGTAGTAACAGCTTCCAAAGCAACTACCTCGCAGCCTTTCAAAAAAAAAAGTAATAATATGCTTTTTGAGACAAAAAACATCTGGCAAGACCGTAATACGGCTTTATATAAGCCGCATTCAAAGCTCAAACTCTGACCTCCTTTGGCCAGGAGTTCTTGTGTCGGTCTGCAATGTCGGTAACACTCTACCATGCCCAGTAGATGGCTTCTTGGCGTGTTAACAATCTGGCAACAACATGACTATTTATATACAACACATAATCGTATACATTTCAATTTATCGCCCTTGGTGTAATAATGTAATAACAATTAAATGAAAGGGAGATAATTTCAAAAATTATGAAATATAATATCTTACCATAATTGTTCTATTTCTCAGCGTCATAGCTTGATGTTTCTCCATACTAGCGAAAAAATGTCGATAGTATGAATAAATTAATCAAGATATGATTCTAAGATTACACTAAATGAAAAATATTAATACACAATTCGTGTATTCGAAATTATTGAATAGTAAATAGTTTAGAAGTGTTATAACTTTTTAAGCTTTTGTTTGTCGTCTGCTAATTTTGAACTAAATTTCTAAATCATCCGGAAGTACACACGAACAGCTGAGGTTGAAATTTGTAGAACACACTTGTTCCGGTCTGATGTAGTAAAACGGAATGTGCAATGTTCTGATCGTTCATGTGTTGGTTGTTTCACTGGAAAAACTTCTGGATTTCGATTGACTGCAGTGGTGTAGATGTCAATGTTCAGGTCACACTTTCACACACGGAGTTAAAATATCACTGGATATGTTCCAAATGCAGATACCACGGGTAAATTGGACAGTTCGCTTGCGGTAAGTTCAGAGCGAATGTGGCACTGTTCTTGTTTCGTAATATATACAATTAAAAAAGTTCACTTTCTACCACACACTACACAATTATTCACGACAATCACTACGTTAATAATAACATAAGAAAACTATATATATATTGGGGATAAACCCTATCACATCATATAATAGACATACACAGCTTGCGTGAAAAAAAAAACTTCACTGATGAATGGCTGTGTTGGTCCGAGTGTATTTTACACACTGCACTCAGACATTGGTGCTTACTGGGTCGGTCGGACAACGGGACATAAGATCGGCAATAGTGTTGGTTCTGCCCGCGATATGTCGAACTTCAAAGCTGTAATCTTGAAGTTTAAGAGACCAGCGAGCTATCATTTGGTTGGAAGGTACACCTGAATTGATAAATCTCAATGGACTACTGTCAGACTCCACAATAAAATGACGTCCCAGGAGGAATCTGGACAATTTAGTTATACCCACCACTAGAGCTAGGGCTTCCAACTGTGGTGTTGACCAAGCACGTTCTCTCGGTTTTAATTTTCGGGAGACAAAGTACACAGGATGTAGGATGTTATTGTGCTCCTGTAACAAGACTGCTCCAATCGCCACGGAGCTCGCGTCTGTGCGTAATCTGAAAGTGATTTGTGAATTGGGCAATTTTAGAATGGGATTGTGTAAGCTATTATCAGAAAAATAAGATAATACTTTCTGGAATGCAAATTTTAGACATTCATTGTTTACAATTTTCTCGGGTTGATCTTTTGTTAGTCGGTTAGTAAATACCTCGGTCAGTTCAGCAAAATCTGGTATGAACTGCCTATAATAATTTATAAGTCCCAACAAACTTCTGACTTGCTTTTTCGTAGTCGGAAGTGAGAGTTTTAGTATATTGGACACAATGTTATCGTCTGTCGTGACAAAGCCATTAGATATTTTGTATCCCAAGAAGGATATTTCCTGATAGGCTATGTCTACTTTTGCAGGCTTTACCGTCAGTCCGTGTTGTCTAATGCGTTCAAATGTTTGTTCTAATGTCTTTATGTGGTCTGTCATCGTCTTTGTGTGAACACAAATGTCGTCTATGTAACAAATAATATTCGGTATGTCTACTAGTAGAAGTCGTGTCATACGTACGAATGTCGCTGGGGCATTGACAAGCCCAAATGGAAGTTTCCACCATTCGTACAGTCCCCAAGATGTGGCAAAAGCTGTCAAATGTCTGCTCTGGTCGTCTACTGCTATTTGCCAGTAACCTTTCGTCATGTCTACCTTCGTAAAGAACCTAGCGTCTGTCAGTTCTGTCAATAGATCTTCAGAGTTTGCCATTGGCTCTAGATCTAAAAGAGTTATCTTATTTAATTTTCTATAGTCGACACATTGTCTTATTGTGTTGTCCTTTTTGCGTACTATGACCATCGTCTAATGATGTTGTTTTTTTTCTAAGCTAATGATCTCTTGATGTAAGTGTTCTTTGTAATGCAATGGAATGGTGTATGGTCTGCATTTTATGGGTGTATTTGACGTGAGTGTAATGTGATGTTGTACTAATTCTGTTTGTCCTGGGTTGTTGGAGAAAATGGTGTTGTACTGTTGTGTGAGATGTTTGCAACTGTCTGTTTCTGCTTGAGTTAACTTTGGATTGATTTTAATTTCTTTCAAGCAGTTTGTCGTGTCTAATGCAGGTGTTGGAATTTCGTCACTAGCCTCGTCATCTTCATGGTCTATTATCACAGTACAGGCTGTTGTATCGTCTTGTCCGTTGTCTCTATTGTAATATGGTCTTAGCATATTGACGTGGAATATTTTGTGTTTGTCTTTTATTTGAATTTCGTAGTCTACAGGTGAAATCTGTCTCGTCACTTTAAATGGTCCTTGCTAAGAATTAGTCAATAAGTGTCTGTCACTAGGTAGGAGAAGAAGAACGTCCTGTCCAGGTGTCAACGTTATTGTCCTGTTACCTTTGTCAGCATATTGTCTATATGTAGCACCAGATAATTTTAGTGCATCCTTTGCAATTATACAAGATTTGATGATTCTTTCACGCAATGATGTAACATATACGTATGATGATATGGGTTTGAGTAAAGGAGTGGATTCAGTTAACATTTGATGATAGATGCTTAATGGGCCACGTGGTTTGGCACCATAGATAAGTTCAAAAGGAGAGAAACCTGTACTAGCATGTGGCACCTCGCGATAAGCAAAGAGAATAGCAGGTAAATATACGTCCCAGTTATTGGGGTGCTCTTGCGTGACTTTAGCAAGCATATGCTTTAAATCGCCATTAAATGTTTCTATAATTCCACTCGAGTGAGGATGGTACGGGGAATTGAAACATTGCTTCACTCCTAACATTTTGGTGAAAGCTTGAGTAGATGCGGCAATGAACTGACTTCCCCTATCTGATTGGATTGTGTCTGGAAATCCTATCCGTGAAAATATATGGAAGCAAACTTCCATTATATCATTGGCAGTTATGTTCTTTAGCGGAATCGCTTCAGGCCAGCGGCTACATTGATCAATGGTGGTTAATATATATTTATTCCCTCTGGTTGTTATCTGATTAAGAGGGCCCACTATGTCGACAGATATTTTCTCAAAAGGTCGACTGGCTAAGTCAGTAATTTGTAACTTTGCCTGTGGGTGTTTACCTTTCTTTACAAGTTTTTGGCAGATGTCACAACTCCTGCAATATTTCTTAATGTTATTGCAGAATTTGGGCCAATAAAACTGTGATAATAATCTTGATCTGGTCTTAGCGTATGCCATATGCCCTGCAAGAGGTATATCATGGGCAAGATGTAAGGCTTGCTTACGATACTCAATTGGCAAAACAGTTTGCTCTGTTGTGGTGTCACCTCTGGTATAATACCTGGTGAGGATACAATTTTTCAAAGCAAAATGCCATCTTGCATTTTTGGTTACCTTTGGCTTTTGGCCGATCAGATTAAAATATTTCGACAATGAAAGATCAGCCTTTTGGGCTGTTACAAAAGTCTCCTTCATGGTTTTAGGAGGTAGTAATACTGGGCTAAGCATTTCTATAGCCTCAGTCTGATTAATTTCATCTTGCATTCTAGCAGTAGATCTAGTTACTGCGTTCACACATTCAATGATATCAGATGGTGATGAAACAGTGTTATCAATGATGTCATGAGATCTTAGTGCTACATTAGCTACCATACATTCATTAGGTGGTACAACATTTTCAATGATGACATTTGATGGTGATGTTGTGATCTCATTTATGCAAAGAGATGTTATGTCATGAGGCATATCATTTACCTCTGGTAAATTTCCAATTATAATATCACACACAGGGTTTGTTAATACTGCGCATTTTACTTTCCCAGTGAGGAAAGGTGTTTGAATATATGCCCATGCTAGTGGGTACTTTTCAATATTGCCAGAGAATGTTCTGCATGTTACGTGCCTGCCTGTATAGTCTGTAGGCATTATGAACGTTCTCTTCAGTCCAATCAGTGAACTTCCCGTGTCCCGAAGGACTGTAGCAGGCTTGCCATTCACATATCCTTGATGGTTGTTTATTCTGCCTTTGGAGTCTATTACCAAATTAGCTTCTTCATTGGCAATAGGAATGGAGTGGCCGCATGTTAAAATGCCATCTTCATAAAAGGTATTACAAACAGTACATTTATTTGCGTTAAACATATCAAAAGCCTGTGCTGAGTTCACAGGGTGTTTCTCTGATTGTTCTTCATCTGATGATGAACTATCAAATAAGGTGGCATTGGCTTTCTTGGTCATTTGCCTACCTTTACAATCATGGCGATAATGTCCATACGCCTTACAGAGGAAACATTTACGCAAATTTCTAAAGGATTTACGCTCTTTATCTTGTCTGTTTACGATGTTCTGTAAATATGTAAGATATGCGGGGTTTTTGTCGCACATCTCACCTTGATGATTTGAAATTCTACAATATTTACAATGGTTGTACTTCTCAGATGTAGGCTTATAAGGTTTTTGCCTACTATAGGGTTTGTCATAGTTAGCCGATGCTACAAAATTTGTATCAGTAGCTTCACTGGCAAAACAATGTTTGTTGTCTGTGTAATAAGCCGAACCACGCCTCTCAATCTGCTCTACACTCGTACATTCATTCTCTTGCAAAAATTTTGAAAATGCTGATGGAATGGATGAAATGACTTTATCTCTGATGATAAGATCTTCTAACTTTTGATAGTTCTTATCAATTGTAGCTGCTGAAGTCCATTTGGTAAATATGTCTGGGACTAAGCATAGGTAGTCAGAGAACGTTTGAGTCGGTTTGGGGCTCAACTTGCTGAATTGTTCTCTGTAACCTGCCTCATCTAACAAAAAATGTGCCATAATCTTTGATTTTAGATAATGGTAATCTTTTCTGAGGTCTTTGGGGATAGTCTCTATGACTTTCAGAGGCTCCCCTGATAAACTTCTCATATAAATTATATTCCATTCAGACAATGGGACCTGGTAATGGTCCATTAAAGTCTCAAAATTTTGGGTGAAGGCTGCAATGCAGTCACCCGAGGTATAATTTCATACGATACCTTGGTATTTCTTGTACTGGTTTTCTTTCTCCAGTCTCTCAGATTTCTTGGACTCTTTGTTTATGGCAGTCTCAGTATCAAGTTGTTTGATTTTTAGTTGCAATTCCAGCTCTTCCCGCTTACTTTGAGCTGCTATCTCTGCCTTTTTCAGTTCGATATCTAACTCTGCTTGTTTTAAGGCTGTTTCTGCCTCTACTTGCTTGGCAGCTCTTTCAGTCTCTGCCTGCTTTAATGCTCTTTCATGTGCTCTTTCATCGCGTTCATTAGCTTTCTCACGAAGAGAGTATTTAGTTTCACTCCACTTTGTCAACTCGTCACCTGATAAATTTAATTTTAAACCCATATCGATGAAATCATTTAATGAAGACATGATGGAAAATTTAAATGAAATATCAGACACACAATTTGTTACAAGTTGTTAGTAAAGTGAACAATTTACAATTGTGATCTACTTACAATATGTGCCTACATTTGCATCCGAAAGTATATAGAAAGAAAAATATACTCAAGTGTACTGGATGCGGTGGAGCACGGTTGAAATTCGGGCTAGGAACTGTAGGGTCGCTACTTCAAAACACAAATGACCTCTAAGGGCAAGGGTTTCAGATGGCACAGAAAACCTGCTCTGTTTTTGGAGGAAATAAATTAGCGTCTATTTGATGTGGTGTGTATGCTTGTCACTAAGTTTTGATTAGGTTTGTATGGCGTTGAGTGTAATTGTAGGTCGTAATGTTGTCAGTCAGCAATTATTTTTTTTTCAAAACCACAAGTTACTTTCTTTCCGAAACTTTCTGCTTTACACAATTCACTTTACAAAGACAACTGACTATATCTCAACACTCTACAACATTGATGACACATCACTTACATTAAGATGACATTCAGTAAGGACATAGACATAAAGTTTACAAGATGGCGACAAGGTCACAATGGTGACAACTTCACAATGTCGACAAGGTCAAAACGGTGACAAGTTCCACAATCACAAATGTTTTACACGTTTACAAGATCAAACAATATGTATGTACTTTACGTTCACATTTAGTTTCCATGTTTAAACAATGTAATAATATATATCAAAATGAGCCTTCACAATCACATTTAAATGTACTCTAAAGTTGGACAAAAATTTAAGTTCACAACTCTAGGTTTAAATGTTAATTACTTAAACCACGTTCATTTTAAAGCCGGACGAATGCCACCACGTCCACACATGTCAGGGTCTTAAACCTGGCTCGTTAAACCTAACACATGTGAGACAGTACAAGTACAACGTGATTTGACTTGAGACTCAACGACACGAAGTTTCAATGGATTTATTTACAGATCACATGCAGTACGATCTAAAGATGATCATTTCAATACATAAGTTATAACAATACACTTACAGGCAACCCACAGCTTACAGTCTATCTCACAAGATGTACAAGCACTCGACTTTCAGGCACAGAACTACACGAAACCTTTCTCTCATCATACGTCCAGTCGAGTCCGAGTCCCAGAGCTGTCTGGCTATTTCTCGCAACGCGCCTGCCCACCTGAAGTGGCTTTACGAGGCCTTCGTGCGTCCTGCTTTGTCCTTGCCTGAATGCTGGCTGTCTCGTCAGCCAGCAACCTCGCAGGCAGGTAACTAATACTCGCCTGGCGGGCGTAACGATGTTACAGCATCCCCGCTAGGGACTATTCGCCTGGCGGGCGTAACGATGTTCCTGCATCTCTGCTGGCAATACTTTAGACTCTGACACCGACATATATTTGTTGGTTATGGTCTCGAGTTTCGCGACGGCAGGCAGAGGATCTCTTTCAAGAGACAATGGTTGCGGTCATCCGGCCAGTATGGTCACTGCTATAGAGGAAAACAACGGCAAACTACCTCTTTGAAAGCTCCTAGTACATTATGATTCGCTTAAAATGGCAAGTCATGACCGCCCACGCTTTCCGGCATGGCACATGATTGATTGATTAATGAATGCAAACCCTTCTCGGCCTTTTGGCTAAGATCAAAGTGTAGCATCTGCACTTGATCTTGCCAGGGCCACCAGCAGAGGCAGCCATCCGAATGACACACAGGGACATGGGGACCTGATGGAGCGGCTCTGGCCTTTGGGGGAACAGCGAGCCCTTATTTAAAAGCAACAAATTCTCCAAAACTAGATTTCGTCCAATTTAAACAATTAATAGTATCACTCAATGACCATACATAAAAGTGACAACAGGTGTCCTATTTTACCAATTATAGAGAAACAGGTAGATGTGTCTTCTAAGAGAGAGAGAGAGAGAGAGAGAGAGAGAGAGAGAGAGAGAGAGAGAGAGAGATGGAAGAAGAGAGAGAGATGGAAGACGAGAGAGGGGAGAAAGAGGGATAGAGATAAAAGTGGGAGAGGGCGAAAGAGGGACACAGAGAGGGAGAGAAAGAGGGGTAGAGAGAGAGGAGAGAGGGGGAGAACTGAGAGAAGAGAGAGAGGGAGAGGAAAAGAAAGAGGGAGAAAGAGGGAGAAATAGAGAGGGAGGGTGAGATAGAGAGTGAGAGTGAGTGAGTTAGAGATAGAAAGAGAGAGAGAGAGAGAGAGAGAGAGAGAGAGAGAGAGAGAGAGAGAGAGAGAGAGAGAGAGAGAGACATCAAAATGCATCACAATCAAAAGTGCTGAATATTAAAGACCGTTTTGTTATTTTAAAGGGCTCCCAGCTCCCAACAGGGTCAGAGCCGCTCATGAAAGTCCCACGTCGTGTCATTCCCGTGACCCTCTGCATGTGTCCGTAGCAAGGTTAAGCGCAGATCTTCAATCTAAGCCAAGTGGTGATATTAAGCATGTTAGGCTGTTTAGAGGCTTGACAAGAATAGTTTTTAGTATATTTCTACATTGCGACATGAACAATTGAAAGCACAACACATTTAATGAAAAATCGACGTGAAATACAAAAATGCATTACTAAATTCTCATGCTTGTAAAATAGAGCCATGAAGATTATAAACACTTTTATTATTACTTAAATTTCTTATACCGTCATTTATGGCGTCAGTGACTGTAAATAATTTGTATAAAGGTCTGATACAAATTATTACAAATACTACAGTTATATAACATAATACATTTATGCTGCTTTGAGTTAATGTCCCATAAAATAATAACTGTTATAATGTTAAGTCCCTTTCCACTATTTTAATTACACGTGTTTATTTTCATGTTGTTTTTGTTCTTTAATTTTTTTAAATAACTTTTCTTTAATCTAGAATTTATTTACTTATTTATTTATTTTGTTTGTTAAATAAGGGATCACTGTTCCCTCAAGAACCAGAGCCGCCCGATCAGGTCCCCACGTCCCTGTGTGTCATTCGGATGACTGCCTCTGCTGGTGGCGCTAGCAAGATCAAGTGCAGATACTACACTTTCTTCTTCTGCGTTCATCCGTAGTTTTATTTCAGACTCTCACTCTTACGTTATTGTGTTGTGTCTGTTTACAGCAGAGCTACTTTACTTGCACCTTTAGGCTGACACATCAGACTTTTGTGGACATTTGTTGAACGGGTTAACCTTCCCGGGTGTTTCGAAGGACATTCCACTCTCACTCTGAGACGGACATTGGATTCTCACAGTTGTGGTGTCATCTACATCCCAGCTGGTCAAATTAGAACGGCCGAAGTCATCCCGGTCAACCCTCAAGGGAAGGTAGGAGACAATAGGCTCAACACCCAAGAAGGCTTCCATAATTGCAGAACCGACACATACTGCTCTTGCACTGGGTTCACCCAACTAATCGTCACGTCCTGCACATGGCCGCTTAGCCTCACTTCCGTATATTGGGCCTTCGGTTCATCACAGGCTGCTCCTCCGAAGCCTAGGAGGGACGTGTATGCAGACGACATCCACACAGCAAGATTTCGCTTCGGCCTTCCACGTAATGGATTTGCTAGCCAAGCAATATTCCATTTGGTGCCAATGGGACGCTTTTCCACCTTTGATAACGCTCACTCAATGAGCTTTAGATACTGACTGGGACGCTTTTTCACCATTAATGCCCACACAGTAGTGGCACTTGCCGTCTTTACAGACGTAAGGCCCAAGGTAGGCTGCAGATGCTGCTGGCTCAGCATCTCACCTTCATGCAGCACAGGATGAGTAACGGTCAGGCCCTCACAAATGGGGGAAATTGACATAGAGGCGTTCAGCCATATCCCTCAGCTTAGAGCCGTAGAAAAAGTATCTGCAAGCAAGTAAAGGCATACTCCAAATTATTCGGACTTTATACGCAATGGGTTTGCTAGCCAAGGCAAATTCCATTTTGTTTCAGTTTCGCTTCGACCGTCGTTGATATTGTTTCTTTAATTATGAGCCACATCAGTTACGTGTCTATAAATGCTGCAGCTGAAGCGAAACAGAAGGAACATGTCAAAATCGTGTCAAAATCTGCCGTCTCTTTCTATTACTTATTAAAATAAACACCACACAATACTTATGAGAGAGAGAGAGAGAGAGAGAGAGAGAGAGAGAGAGAGAGAGAGAGAGAGATCAAAATGCCGTGAAACAATGAAAAGTGCTGAAAATTCCATCATGTGCCATGCCGATATGCGTGGGTGGTCATGTTCTGCCACCTCACTCGATCACCAGAGTCGTGGATCAACTCTGTGTTCCTGCCTCGACTGGCTTGACAATTAAGATTTTTTTTTTTCTAACAGGGTTCGTGGTTCCCAAGGTTGTCATAGCCGCCCATTAAGGTCCCACATTATTGTGTCTTTCGGATGACTGCCTCTACATGTGGCCCTGGGAAGATCAAGCGCAGATTCTACACTTCTACTTTAGGCAAGGGGTCCGAGAGGTGATATTAAGGGTAAATGGCCTTTGACAGGCCGGACAAAAATGATTGAAGTTAACAATTAGTTCACGTGTTTAATTGAAACCACAAAGCATATAATGTAACAAGAAGGCGTATTACAAACATGCGCTATAACATTCACATTCATATAAAAACAACGCCATTATTTCTACAAAAGTTTTAAAGACAACTTAAACTTTTTATCTCATCATTTATGACTTATGTATTTCTAGACAACGTTATAAAACATTTACAAAAGATTGTAAGGAAAACTACAGTTATTTAAATAACTTAACATACATATCATGCTTTCAGTAATGTCCCTTTAAATAATATCTGTAGTAGGGCTATGTTCCTTATGCCAGTTTAATTACGTGTAGTGTTCTTTTCTAAATTGTAAAATAACTATCCTTTAATCGAGAATTTTTTCTTTTTAAATTAGGACTCGCTGTTCCCCGAAGTGCCAGAGCCACCAAATCAGGACCCCACGTCCCTATGTGTCATTCGTATAACTGCCTCTGCTGGTGGTCCTGGAATAATCAAGTGCAGATACTACATTTTCTTCTTCTTCTGCGTTCGTACCTACTGTTTTTATTTTTTTTTTTCAGACGTAATTGCTGTCGTGGATTATTTTTAGTGTCGTCATTGGAGTGAGGGGAATCAACACCCACATTATATTTTAACCCTTTATCATTATCCTTGAGAATCCACTAGATTCCGTCCACCACAATCCCTCAGTTAATGGACACCTCTTTCTCTCTTTCTCTATCACTACTGGATCATGCCCCCTCTCATTCTTCCCCAACACAACATACTCAACAACTCTAGCTTCCAAAAATTAATAACAATTAATTTATTAAAAGAAAAGTGTAATGTATGTGAGAAGTGTATGCGAAGAATGTGTGTCGTATACTATAATGTGTGTAGAATTAGACCAGCAGATTAGGAGCCAAGTCAGATCATCCTAGCAAGGTTACACCATAGCACGTTAGCTCAGCGCATAAATACCTCACCGAGCGATGTGTCTCTCCTGCCAGACGCTGACTTTCTCCGGTAGCTACTTGGTAATCCATGTACATGATCATCCGAAATAGATACAGTCTATAGTTTAACGCTGATCATGGATCGGTTACACACTGCATACTATAAGTCCCTATAGTTCTTAAATGTACGAATCTCTGTACTGTGAAAATAGGTAACACTGTTATTGGTAACACACTTTATCCTATCTATTGTCTAGATTGTCACAAACACAATGTCCCTTGTAATATTCCACTAGAATCTACAACTCCATGTGAATGCTACGTTTAGTGTTCCTTTTTAATCCCTAGTGTTCATCTGATATGTGGGGTAAAAACGAACATCACCCATCCTAGGTGAACCCTATTACACAGGAATCGTTTCTATGGTTTTGCTCAACTGAGCCATGTTCTGGTGGACCATCCTTATTATGGGCCCAGCATAAACACTATTGTATAAACTTTCTTCTCTGAAGTTATTCATCTTATTAAAACATTTACTGTTCATCTTGTGTTCTTCCTAACCGGAGTAGAACTTCATCAAAACTAGTGTAGAGCTTCCTCGTAACTGGCGGGGAAACTGTTAGAGAGATAATACACCTGGTGAGAGCACTAGTAACTGACCATAGTAGCTGAATGTAGGACTACGGCCTCGCTCAGATATTTATCAGCAAACTAAACTCTGTCATGGAGCAGAGGAGCTCATCACCTCGGTCTGAATTAGGATAAGACAAGGAAAGACCAATAGACAGAGTGCAGAACACCAGTAGGCACCCCACTGGAAGATCCTACAATTGGACATTTTCCCTATCTCCCAACCCATCCTCAATCTCTTCAAATATCACCCTACTACACTATTCTCACTAGCAGAGCTAATTATCACCTCACTACCTATTCTCAACTAGCAGAGCCAATTACCATATCACCCTAGCTAGTTCCTAAAATGCAACTGCCTACAGTCGCCGACACTCTTTTACTACCTAACACAACGCAACACACTACGTTAAAGTCCTAAACTCTAACTATCACAAGTCTGTCCTACATTAATTATACCTAAATACAATCCATGGAGTACTTTATGTAACACTGCTTTACTCCTGAATCACATCTACATTTTGCCATGACAGGCACGTGTATATTAAATTTAATTAATCCTGAACACGGTAGATGTTTTCCAAAGTCATACAGATCTAGCGAAACACCGTCCGCTTAGGCCAACTCTCTCGTTTACAATCGCTGCAACAAATTAGGTTTTTCAAACAGTCTTGGATTGTTCTAGTGACGTCCTTTGATGTCAACACCAGATAGTCCCAAGGGCAGACTATCCATTTCCCTAACATCACAAGAATTATTGTCTCCCTTATCTCAAATACAGCACTCGTCTCTTTTTTTCTATCCTGCGAGTCGGCAAAATAACCTCGTCACATTTTCCGTCTCCCTGGACGGCTGTACCGTTTGATCTCACCGCCGCCAGTAATAAACACATTGCAGCTGTGAATCAGACTGTCTCTGTTATTTGTATTATCTGATTGTTAACTTCAGTGGTTTTCGTGAAATAGGCCCCCTCTTAAGAGAGTAGTCAATTTCACTCTTTCCCTCTGTACGTTCGATCCAGATGACTTATTCCTCTTCTTCAGAAGCTGGGTGTCTTGAGAGAAAATCCGCTCCAACATTTTCCTTCCCAGGTATATACTCCACTGTGAACTGGTAGGATTGAAGTAGCAACGACCACCGCATCAAACGGGCGTTGAGCTTCTGCGAAGTAGCCAGGAACATCAGGGTGCTGATGATCTGACTGGACCCGAAACTGAACTCCATACAAATAGGGCTGGAATTTCTGCACGGCCCATACGAGAGACAAGCATTCTCTCTCGACGGTCGAATAATTCCTCTCAGCCTGGAGAAGTTTCTTGCTTGTGTATGCCACAGGTTTCAAAACCGAAGCATCATCTTTCCCTTCCTTTAACAAGGCTGCCCCAATTCCAATCCTACTCGCATCCGTTCTCCACAACAAATGGTTTGGAAAGGTCAGGGAACTGTAAAAAAGGTTTGCTGACCAAGGCCTCCTTGAACTGACTATAGGCAGTCTCGCATTCTGTTGCCCAAACGATTTGGTCCGGGAATCCCGTTTTCAAGGTGTCTGTCAATGGAGCTCCCATTTCAGTAAAATGTGGGATACATTTGTGGTAAAACCCACATAACGATAGAAAGGATCTCACATCCTTCTTCGATTTTGGCCATGGAGAATTTCTGATTTTTTTCTAGGTTCTTCTCCTCTGGGACAATGTATTCTGGAGTGATGGTGTGACCCAGAAATGTTTGGTAACCAATAATGCACTTGGTTGGGCGAGCAGTAATCCCTGCTTCCCGGAGCCTATTAAAAACTCTCTCCAAGGATTGCAAACGGTCACCCAAGCTGTCACTGGAAATCAGAATATCATCCATTAATGATACAATGGACAGATCATGTAAGGGATCTAGTAAAGTCCTCATCATACGCATAAACACACTAGGTGCATTGCTGAGTCCAAAGGGCATGACCTTGAATTCGTAGTGTCCACTAGGTGTACTGAAGGCCAGCAGGGGTCAAACCTCTGGTTTGACCGGTATCTGATAATACCCCCGACTCAGATACAACTTTGAAAAGTACAGAGCCTTATGGAGACTAGCGAATAACTGAGTTGGATTCGGCAAAGGTTCCACCTGAAAGTGCGTATGACTGTTTAGAAGTCGGTAGTCTATACAAAACCGGTGTTCTCCACTTGGTTGGCGTAACAAAACCACCCCCGCATTGTATGGGGATGTGGATGGCGTAATCACGTCATCCTATAGCAGTTTCTGTATTTCCTCCTCCAGGGCCTTTTCTTTAGAGAATGGCACTGGGTAAACCTTTTGGCGAACAGGCTCCTGTGTGGTCAAAGTCATCTCAAACTCAACCAACCTAGTTCGACCTGGTTTATCAGTCAGTATCTCCTTATGAGACTTGAGAACCGGGGTTATCTTTTCCCTCTCCTGGGAGGTCAGATCAGAGTTCACCTGCACATCCTTGTAGGTTTCCTGGTGAACCAGGGGATATTCTCTGCCCTCGTTGGTTCCCACTTCAGTCTCCACAGCAACTGTCAATGCCATGAGGTGGGCTGCTTTGTCTCCGGGTCTCCCCTCGTATTTCCGCAGGAGATTGATATGGAAAATCTTCGACTTTCCCCGGATCCGGATCTGATAGTTGGTTCTGGATATCACCCTTTCAAAGGGAAATGGTCCTTGCCAACCTATCTCCAGTTTGTTTTTTCCCGTCGGGAGTAGCAACAAGACTTTGTCTCCTTCTCTAGAGATCTGTCTTTAGACCTACTGTTGTAGTAAGCCGTATGTCTTTTTCTGGCCTTTTTCAAGTTTTGATTCGCCAGAGTCCATCCCTTGTGGAGTTTTTCTTTCAGTTCCTCCACGTATTTATAGGAAGAGATCACTTCTTCTGACGTCTCCTCTTCAGTCCAACTCCTCAACATGGCTTCAAACGGTCCTTTGATTGGACGACCAAACAGCAAAGTCACGGGTGGTAGTCCTGTTGAGCCATGGGGAACTTCACGATAGGCAAAAAGTGCTGATGGGATATATTCATCCCACCTATCAAGTTTTTTCCTGTGCCAGTTTCAGGTGCATTGTCATCAACGTGCCGTTTAAACGTTCAACTTGTCCATTGGCTTGAAGGTGGTAAGGGCTGGTATGTATATGGTTAGAGTGGAACACCCTAAATACCTCCTCCATGAGTTTCCTACAAAACTGGGACCCATTGTCCGTCAGAATTTGATCAAGGAAGCCTAATCTGGTAAAGCCCTCCAACAGTGCGTCCGCCACTCGTTTCGAGTCAATCCTGGTCAACGTTATGGCTTCACCCCACATTGTACAGCAATCCACAATTGTGAATATATACATGTTCCTCTTCCTAGTCCTAGGAAGAGGACCCACGATATCGATGGCTACCCTCTCGAAAGGAGAGTTCATGATGAGCATTTGACCCAACACCACCGGTGCTGTCCAGTGTTTCGGTGCCACCCTCTGGCACTCAGGTCAATGACTTTACATACCGACGCACATCATCTGTCATTCTCGGCCTATAGTAATGGCAGGAAATTCGCTGCATCGTGGCGGCAATACCCATATGCCCAATAAAGGAGATGGTATGCCCCATATGAAGAATCTGGGAACGGTGGGCCTTTGGAACCACCAACTGATCGTATAGGTTGTCTCCCCTTCCGGCTCTCCTGTATAGTATTCAAATCTTCATGTAGTACTGCCCCCGTCCTGGTGGATCAGCACTTCTCTGCAGCTTCTTGTAGCAAGGACGTAAGATTCCATCCTCACTCTGGGCAGTTCGCAGCTCCCCCGGCAGTGGGTTAGTCAAAATTGCTTCTGCCTCTTCCGTTCTCGTTTGAGAGCGAGTCTGTATTGCTCCCATATTGATTGGCTCCCTGGGCATTCCCAGAAAGACATACCGGCAACCGAGGATGACGGGGAAAATGGGATCAGTCAATACAGCGGCCATGATTGTGCCGGTGACATATCTTGACCGAATCTCCTCTTTAGCAATGGGCAACTTCATGGCTACAGCACTCTTCTGTGAGGCTGTATCTCCATGGTCCCATCTGTGAATTGTTCTGGGTATACCAGATCCGGAGAAATCACGCCCCCCGTCCAGTCCAGTGTCGTATAAACACACCACTTGACGGCCGTTTACCTCTATCAATTCCACTACAGGTGGCTTATCCAGGTATGGAGTCTCTTCCTCGGCCTCGACCTGTTAGGTGGGCTCCACCTTAGGTTTCTCTGGGCACACGACGAAATGAGAGTCTCCTGACTTCACCTTGCAGTCAATAGCATTGTGTGTATTCGACCTGCAGTGTTTGCACCATTTCCCTGTCCTGGATTTTCCAATTCCGGACTTAAGTGAGCTCTCCTGGTGGCGAGCTTCCTTGTTGACCTTGGCATTTTTCAGTGACCACCTCCTTTGGAGCCACTTTACACGCCGCGAAGTGAGGGCTCTTAGCCTTTGATTTGCATTCCCTCTTATTGTGAGAGAGTGACTTACAAATCGAGCACGACTTCTTCCACCACGGTCGTTTTTGTGTAGAGCTCAAGGTGCTCTTGCTTCCCTCCTTCGTCTTCTCCAAACTCTCCTCTTAAATTTTCACATAAGATTTCCCTTTCTTGGATCCTGAATTCTTGGATTTCTTCCGGTCATGTTTCCCTTGACTTTTGATGTTTGTAGAGAGGTTTTCTGACGCCTCCCCATGTACATCGACAAATCGTTCTGCCAATTTCGCCACGAGGTCAATACGTTCTGCCCCTTGTTCTCCCAGGAATGTCCTGAGAGATTTCGACATTTGCTTCTTCAGCTGGTCGACTACCATGAGCTCTTCCAGACTCTCATAGTCATGCGCGAACCCAGCCAAATCCATCCACTTATGGAGATAGGCTTTCAGACGCCCACTGTAGGCGGCAAACAACTCTCCCGTTTCTCGTTTGGATACTCGAAATTTTTTCCGGTAGGTGTGTGACGTAACCTCGAAACATTTCAGTAGAGCCGTTTTCAATTCGTCGTAATTGTTCTCGTTTCCTGGCAGTAGGCGAGAATAAACCTCGTAACTGGTCCCGCGTAATCTCTGGGACAGTTTAAGATTGCATTTGTCACGATCCAGACCCATAGCAACCGACATGGCCTCAAAGCGTTGTAGGTACTGGTCAATCTTCTCTTTGTCTTCCTCGTAGACGGCTAGAGGGAACTTCATAACAGGTAACTATGTCCACCTCCTGGGGTTGAGCCCGGAAGAAAGGAACCTCCCACTGCTCCCTAAGTTTATCTACTAGATTGCCTTTTAAGCTCGAGTTACCGCATTCGGTATTCACGCTCCCTTTTCTGAGCTTCTTGTTCAGCTTCCCGTTGCCTAGCAGCTTGCTCAACTTTAAGTCTCTTAGCCGCTTGCTTAAGTTCAAGTTTCTTAGCTGCTTGATCAGATTCAAGTTCCAGCCTTCTAGTGGCTTGCTCAGCTTCAAGTTTCTTAGCTGCTTGCTCAGCTTCAAGTTTCTTAACTGCCTGCTCATCTTCAAGTTTCTTAGCTGCTTGCTCAGTTTTAAGTTCCAGCCTTCTAGTGGCCTGCTCAGCTTCTATCCTCTTAGTTTCTAACTCCATCTTTCTCAATTCCATCTTTGCCATCCTGTCTTCCCTTTCTGCTTGACAATAATCCCTCTCCACCTCCTGTATGTAATCTGTTAGTGCAGAACCCGACAAACCCATTTCTTCCCCCTGTGCCCTTAGTTCTGCCATAGTTAGTTTAGGAGTAGCCATATTTCAGAGAGGTAAGTCAGCAGATTGAGTGCAAATTACTCCATGACAAATATATAGATAATGATTAAATACAATGTATCTATATATATAACACCACACCACAACACACCACGATTATTCAGTGACAAGAGCAGAATTAGGACCAGAGACCTAAGTAGACGTGTGAAGTGTGAACAGCCAAGATATGTGTCTTAACCCCTACCCACATTCACCCTAGCTGGATCCTCACTAATATGATATCTCCGTTCTGTAACTAAAGATCCCGTGTCAAAAGATCCCCTCTGTCGAGAGATCCCGCTGTCCAAAGATCCCGTTTACAAGATATCCCGCTTATAAGAGATCCCGCTGTCCAAAGATCCCGGACGATCCCCCAATATTGTCGTGGATTATTTTAAGTGTCGTCCCTGGAGTGAGGGAAATCAACACCCACATTATATTTTAACCCTTTATCATAATCCTGGAGAATTCAATAGATTCCGTCCACCACACTCCCTCAGTTTATGGACACCTCTTTCTCTCGCTCTCTCTATCACTACTGTATCATGCCCCCTCTCATTCTTCCCCAACACAACATACTCAACAACTCTAGCTTCCAAAAATTAATAACAATTAATTTATTAAAAGAAAAGTGTAATGTATGTGAGAAGTGTATGCGAAGAATGTGTATCGTATACTATAATGTGTGTAGAATTAGACCAGCAGATTAGGAGCCAAGTCAGATCATCCTAGCAAGGTTACACCACAGCACGTTAGCTCAGCACATAAAGACCTCACCGAGCGATGTGTCTCTCCTGCCAGACGCTGACTTTCTCCGGTAGCTACTTGGTAATCCATGTACATGATCATCCGAAATAGATACAGTCTATAGTTTAACGCTGATCATGGATCGGTTACACTCTGCATACTATAAGTCCCTATAGTTCTTAAATGTACCAATCCCTATACTGTGAAAATAGGTAACACTGTTATTGGTAACACACTTGATCCTATCTATTGTCTAGATTGTTACAAACTCAATGTCTTTTGTAATATTCCACTGGAATCTACAACTCCATGTGAATGCTACGTTTAGTGTTCCTTTTGAATCCATAGTGTTCATCTGATATGTGGGGTAAAAACGAACATCACCCATCCTAGGTGAACCCTATCACACAGGAATCATTTATATGGTTTTGCTCAACTGAGCCATGTTCTGGTGGACCCTCCTGATTATGGGCCCAGCATAAACACTATTGTATAAACTTTCTTCTCTGAAGTTATTCATCTTATTAAAACATTTACTGTTAATCGTGTGTTCTTCCTAACCGGAGTAGAACTTCATCAAAACCAGTGTAGAGCTTCCTCGTAACCTGTTAGAGAGATAACACACCTGGTGAGAGCACTAGTCACTGACCCTACTAGCTTAATATAGGCCTACGGCCTCGCTAAGATATTTATCAGCAAACTAAACTCTGTCATGGAGCAGAGGAGCTCATCACCTCGGTCTGAATTAGGATAAGACAAGGAAAGACCAATAGACAGAGTGCAGAACACCAGTAGGCACCCCACTGGAAGATCCTACAATTGGACATTTTCCCTATCTCCCAACCCATCCTCAATCTCTTCAAATATCACCCTACTACACTATTCTCACTAGCAGAGCTAATTATCACCTCACTACCCTATTCTGAATTAGCAGAGCCAATTACCATATCACCCTAGCTAGTTCCTACAATACAGCTGCCTACAGTCGCCGACACACTTTTACTAAATAATCACAACGCAACACACTACGTTAAGGTCATAGGATTCTAACTATCACCAGTCTGTCCTACATTAATTATACCTAAATACAATCTATGGAGTACCTTATGTAACACTGCTTTACTCCTGAATCACGTCTACATTTTGCCGTGACAGGCAAGTGTATATTAAATTTAATTAATCCTGAACACGGTAGATGTTTTCCAAATTGATACAGAGTTAGCGAAACACTACACGCTTAGGCCAACTCTCTCGTTTACAATCGCTGCAACAAGTTAGGTTTTTCAAAAGTCTTGGGTTGGTTTAGTGACGTCCTTTGATGTCAACACCAGATGGTCCCAAGGGCAGACTATCCATTTCCCTAACATCACAAGAATTGTGTCTCCCTTATCTCAACTACAGCACTCGTCTCTTTTTTATCCTGCGAGTCGGCAAAATAACCTCGTCATATTTTCCCTCTCCCAGGGAATTCTCAAGGACGGCTGTTTGATCTCACAGCTGCCAGTAACAAACAACTTGCAGCTGTGAATCAGACTGTCTCTGTTATTTGTATCATCCGATTGTTAACTTCAGTGGTTTTCGTGACAATTGCGTTGAGCTTGTTTACAGCAGAGCTGCTTTTTTACGCTTTTATGATGACACATCCGACTTCTGTGGGCATTTATTGACTAAGTTAACCTCCCCGGGTGTTTCGAAGAGCATTCTTCTCTCACTCTCAGACGGACATTGGACTCTCACTATTGTGGTGTCATCTACATTCCAGCTAGTCAAGTTAGAAAGGCCGAAGACATCCCGGCTGGCCCTCACTGACATTCAGGGGCATTACCAGCCATCCAAGGAGGCTTCCATAATTGTTGAGCCGACATTTTTTGCTCTGGTACTGGGCTCACCCAATGAATCGTCACGTCCTGCACATGACTGCTTAGCCTCACTTTCGCATATTGGACCTCCCGTTCACCACAGGCTGCTCCTCCGAAGAACAGGGGGAACCACTATGCAGACCACATCCATACAGCACGATTTTGCTTTGGACTTCCACGTAATGGATTTGTTAACCAAGCAATATTCCATTTCTTGCCAATGCTTACTGACTGGGACCCTTTTTCACCATTAATGTGCACACAGTAGTGGCACTTGCCGTCTTTACAGACGTAAGGCACAAATTAGACAGCAGATGCTGCTGGCTCAGCAACTCACCTCTATGCAGCAGAGGATGAGTAACGGCCAGGCCCTCAAACTGGGAGTTATTGTCTTAAAAGCGTTCAACCATATCCGTCAGCTTAGAGCCGTAGAATATATGTCTGGACCAAGCTTGTGGTGGCACCTTGCAAATTATTCGGAAGTTATACGCAATGGATTTGGTAGCCGAGGTATATTTCATTTTGTTACAGTATCGCTTCAACCCCACAGGGGTTGCTAGTCGGTTATTTGTCAGAACTGCGACGGTATCTGATCGTCTTTCTCCCATGGGTCGGAGCTTGGCAAGCATGAGATAGAGAGAGAGAGAGAGAGAGAGAGAGAGAGAGAGAGAGAGAGAGAGAGAGAGAGAGAGAGAGAGAGAGAGAGAGACCTTGTCGAACGATCATTCAAAAATGCCTCGCCCGCTCACACCGCGATTCTGGCTTCGCGCTACAGTCATATTCTCGAAACTGCCTTACTAACTTGTGTCGGCTGGGAAGTTCCATTTGAGACAACGAACGCCAGACGCAGGACTGATCTTGCAAATCAGACCATCCCTCACATATTACACTCTGATCTTAGCCAAAAGGTCGAGAAGGGATAGTCTATTTGTTTTTTAAAGAGCAAGCTTTAAACATGCCATGTTTGATCACTTACATTGAGAAAAGCTGAGATAGATATATCTAGAGTCTTTTCCCTAGAATCCACAGTTGGGATGAGCTGTTGATCCGGGGAGGGGGGGGGGGGCAGGAAGACCTAAATACACAAGGAGAAGACAAGTAAATACAGAAATAAATAGTAAAGGGAGGACATGGATGGAGCTGCATGGTACAACTAAGGGTAGGACGTCTTGGGGCGAGTTGGTTAAGGTACTGTGAACCCAATGGAGGACAAAGAGAGGACAAAAGAAGATAAAGGCCGGGTTTAAACACAATAAGAGAAGCATAAGACTCCAACTCAGCGAGTAACTATGATGTCAATGCCATTTATTATCTATATTGTGTTCGTTCATTCTATACTATAATTCTGACTTACTTATTCTGTATTTGTTTAACAGTGGGAAGATCATGTCGCAATATTAAGGATCATTTTTAAGGGCTCGCGTTTCCCAAGGGGGTCAAAGCCACCCATCTAGGTGCCAAGTCATTGTGTTACTCGGATGACCGCCTCTGCTTGTGGCCCTGGAAAGATCAAGGGCACATTCTACACTTCTATCTAAGCCAAAGTACCGGGAGGCTATACTAAGGATGTTTGGCCTTTCACAGGCCGGACAAAAATTTTTTAAAGAATATTATACGACGACGACTGCCATAGAAAGCACAAACAATTTAATGTTAAATCGAGGGGAAATGAAAAAAATGCATTATTAAATTCTCATGCATGTAAAATAAAGCCATTACTTTTACACAAACTAAAAGACGACTTATTATTATTAAATTATTATTCCATCATTTAAGTTGTATATAACTGTAGATAATTTATATGAAAATTGTATAAAAGATTATTATAAACACTACAGTTATTTAAATCGCATAAAACATTTATGCTGCTTTTAGTAATGCCCGTTGAAATAACTCTTAGGTGTCATGTTTCTTTCCACTATTCTAATTACATGTGTTCATATTAATGCGTGCGAATGTGTGTGTTTCGTGGTGGGGGTGGGGTGGGGGGGGGGGGGGTTAAATAACTTTTCTTTAATCCAGAATTTATTGTTTTTATTTAATAAAGTCTCGCTGTTTCCCCAAGGGCCAGAGCCGCCGCATCTAGTCCCCACGCCCTTGTGTGTCATTCGGATGACTGCGTCTGCTGGTGGCCCTGGCAAGATCAAGTGCAGATACTACACTTTGATCTTAGCCAAACATTAAGTGATTTTTGTCAGAACCTACAAACAAACATTTCTAGTGCGATTTATTTCTCATTTATCAATAAGATGATATCCCTTTATTAGATTGTCTCACAATAGTTTACTACATTTTCGTGTTCTGAAATTCACTGACAAGAATATTTTATTAGATTGTTCCACTATGCACAAGAAGTCGTGTCTATTTTTTTTTTTTTTTTTTTGTAAAGTGCAAACTTTAAACACGCCATGTTTGATCACTTACATTGAGAAAAGCTGAGATAGATATATCTAGACAGACAGTCTTGTCCATGGAATCCACAGGTGGGAGGAGTTGGGGATGGGGGCAGGAAGACCTAAAAACGCAAGGAGAAGAAAAGTAAATACAGATATAAAGATTATATGGAGGACATGGATGGAGCTGCATGGTATAACTAAGGATAAGGCGGTAGAGTTCTCCTTTTTGCGACATCAAAGATTTTCATTAGCGTTGCAAATAAAAACGCTGAGTCAATCATCATCCGAAACGAGCGACCAGCGAGAGCGATCTTTGATCTCTCAAAGTAGGCCTGAAGAAGAAACTTCGCCTTGTTTAACCCTGACGTTAAATTTGTACACCTTCAACAAATCAACAAACAACTTGACAGTTGACAATTTGTTTTTAAAACAAACAATGCAACTTTGCTGCAGCGTTTCCGATAAGCTTACGAAAGAATTCTTTTTAACCCCGTTTAAATTCCCGGCAACTGAGTTGTTATTTTAACTCTTTTACTCGTTCCTCTTAAATTTTGTGCAAGCTTAAAGATTTCAATTTGACTTTGCGGTTATTGTGTGAATAACTGATGTTCCACATTCGAACAATATCTGTAACTATGGTTTTAAGTGTTTCCGCAAAAGTATTATCCATTTATACACTTCATGTGATATGTAACTCTACCGTATTCACCTGACGAGATGCAGCGAAATATGCCAGGCAATAAACCGTGCAACTTATTAGATGTGGCTTCTGTGGTTAAATCCACCAAGCGAATACATTGTGTTGAACATATACACAGTCTGTTGCGGGCAGGTTTTCTAGTTTCAATTTTACACGAAGGAGAGTCTCCCGTCTACTCTTCGTCACTTCTAGCTCCTGGGGATCCTAATATGTGCCACAACACACAAAACCTTGCGGTGTGGTGGTAGCGCTGTGGCTTGCCTGCATGTCTGCTGTGTACATGTGTTTGAATCCACATCGATACGGAGCATTATTTTTTTATGGCCGGAGCTCAGCCTAAAACCTGATCGAGGGTTCTTTACTTTTACTTACCGTAGTTAGCTACATCGCTGGCGAATGAACCAGTGAAGGCATGGCAAGACTAGAGAAAGACAATGGAAGACAAAACTAGAGAAAGACAATTGAAGACAAGACTAGAGAAAAGACAATGGAAGGGAAAACAAGAGAAAAGACGGTGGAAGATAAGACTAGAGAAAAGGCGGCGGAAGACAAGCGTAAAGAAAAGACAATGGAAGACTATAGTAGAGAAAAGACAATGGAAGACTAGACTAGAGAAAAGACGAGAGTGAAGAAAAAACAATGCAAGACAAAAGTATCGAAAACAAAATTAGGGAAAAATTAATGGAAGACATGCGTATATAAAACAAGACAAGAAAAGGGTAATAGAAGATAAAACTAGAGAAAAGACACCTGAGGTCAAACCCAGAGAAAAAAAAAATACAATGCAAGACAAGACTAGAGGAAAGAGTGTAAGACAAGACCAGAGAAAAGACGATGAAAGACAAGTCCAGGGAGACAAAAAAACAATAGAAGATAAAACTAGAGAAAAGACAAGACTAGAGAAACGACAATGCTAGACAAGACTAGCGTAAACAAGACTAGAGAAAAGACAGCAAGACAGAAGAATATAGATGTGCAAGACAAGACATCTCGTTTAATGTGTATGTTTTGCAGATTAGTTTTCTTTTCATTTAGCTACAATGTGTTATACTTGTGTGATGTTTGATGGTCATTTCATAATGTTGTTATTGTTTACCATATGAATAAAGCTTCTTCGTCGTCTTCTGCGTTCATCAGGAGAGTTTTTTCTTTCGGACGTGATTGCGTTGTGCCTGTTTACAGCAGAGCTGCGTTCTTGCGCCGTTAGGCCGACACATCCGACTTCTGCGGGCATATGTTGACCGGGTTAACCTTCGTTAGGACGTTAGGTTTCGTAGGACGTTTGACTCTCACTGTTGTAGTGTTATCCCCCATCCCAGCTGGCCCATTTAGAACAGCCGAAGACATAACGGTCAGACCTCAAGGGAAGGCAGGGGCAGAACATGGGCATTCTCCGCCATCCAAAGAGGCTTCCATACTTACAGAGCCGACACACAGCGCTCTGGTACTGGGCTCACCTAAGGAATCGTCACGTCCTGCACATGGCTGCTTAACCTCACTTCCGTATATTGGGCCTTCCGTTCACCACAGGCTGTTCCTCCGGAAACCAGAAGAATGCAGTCTGCAGATGACGCCCACACAATGAGCTTTCGATTCAGACTTTCCACTTAATGGATTTGCTATCCATGCAATATTCCATTTCGTGCTAAAGTAATTCTAAGAGTTTTATTTTCTCATTAATGCACTATTTATTCATAACCATTCGGCGTGGCTGAAAATTTAAGAGCGTTCGCTCTTAAACTTCCGATGCACTGATGACGAGATCAGGCGTTCAATCCCTAAACTGGCATTAAGTTGCACTTCAACATTGACTTCTTTCACGAAGCAATGGCAAACTACTGATCGTAAAATTGTACAGACAGTTAACCGGGGAGTGATTTTTATCTCTTGCCTACCGATCCCGCTAGGCCCCATCAAGACGCTCGTCGTCAGCGAGTAGTTGAACCGAAATATACAAGGTCCTGATATAGAAAACACAAGTGTGTTTGCTTGATGGAGCGATCCTCCCTCGAAACCGTCACTCGTGTTGACTTTGACACGTTTTACAATTTGGTTTTCCATCTTCGATAAACCGTGACAGAGGTTTTCTTTAATACAGATCTACACGCGGTGAAGACAATCGAAATGACTGCCGCAAAATTAATATCACTGATATGTCTCATAGGCTGTACAAGAAATACTAGAAATAATCTCGATCTCTCTCGTAATAGATATTAAGGATATTTGGCCGTTTACAGGCCTGACAAAAATTTTAGATTCATTTAATTTAGAATGGTGCTGCCATTAAAAGCACAAAAAAGAGACAGTGAAAAATCGAGAAGTAATAGAAAATGCATTACCAAATTTCATGCATGTAAGATAAAGCCATGGCTTTTACTCAAACTTTGATAACCACTTAAAATTATTATCGGACTACATGACGCCAATGATTGTAAATAATCTGTATAAGAGAATTTTGAAAACGTTATTTAAATACTACTGTATTTAAATAATATAATACATTTATGTTGCTTTGAGTAGAGTCCCTTAAAATAATACCCGTTTCAGTGTTCTGTCCCTTGCCAACATTCTAATTACATGTATAGCTTTCAATGTGGTTTTTAAAATAAAATTTTAAATAGCTTTTCTTTAATTGATAATTTTTATTTTTATTTATATTTTAAATAAGGGCTGGTTTTTCCCCCAAGAACCAGAGACATCCCATCAGATCCCCACGTCCCTGTGTATCATTCGAATGACTGCCTGTGCTGGTGGCCCTGGCAAGATCAAGTGCAGATACGATACTTTGATCTGAGCTAAAAGGCCAAGAAGTTTTTTTTTCTTCATATCCTTTACAGGACATCGCTGTCAACACCAGCATCTTTCAGCTGTATGTTGATTTCTTGGCAAGATTACGCTCAGTAGTTTGCCATTGCTTTCCGAGCGGCTGGCTCACATACCCCGTATGTTACCGATGCGATTTGAACCAATGCTGATTCTCACCGTCGTCACGTTACTTACGAGAGTATACGAGATTACGGAGAAAAGTCATAACCTCTAAGCCACGAAGCCGGCCCAAGAAGGGATAGCCATTAATAAATTTACGTAAATAAAAATTATAGGTGTCCCATTGAAACATTAAGTGATTGTTGTCAGAACCTGCAAGCAAACGGGTCCGGTCCTCTAGTACGAGTTATTTCCCATTTACCAATAAGATGACAAAACTGTATTAGATTTAATCCCTATAGTTTACTACATTGTCGTCTTCTGAAATTCCCTGACAAGAATATTTTGTTAGAATGTTCCACTATGCACAAGAAATCTTGTCTATGTTTTTTTTAAAAGAGCATACTTCAAACACGCAATGTTTGATCACTTACACTGAGAAAAGCTGAGATAGGTATGTCTAGACAGTCTTCTCCTTGGAATCCACAAGTGGGGATGCTGGTGAGGGGCTGGGGGAGGGGGGGGGGAGACCTAAAAACGCAAGGAGAAGAAAAGTAAAGACAGAAATAAATAGTATATGGAGGAGACGGATGGAGCTGCATTTTATAACTAAGGATAGGATGGCCTGGGGCGAGTTGGTTTAGGACCATGTCCCCATAGAGGACAAAGAGAGGACAACGGAAGATGGATGCCGGGTTTAAACACAATAATAGAAGCATAAGACTCAACTCAGGGAGTAACTATGATGTCGGTGCCGTTTATAATCTTAATGTTGTTGATTCATTCAGTATTGTAATTCCGATTCAGCTTGTATGTATTCGTTTAGCAGTGTGAAGATCACTTACTGTAACATCCTCGCTTTTTGCAACATCAGAGATCTTCATTAGCGACGCAAATGGAAACGCCGAAGTTATCATCATCAGAGACGAGCGAACAGCGAGTGTGGTCTTGGATCTCCCAAAGCACGACTTGTTTAGCCCTGACGTTAATCTTGGACATCGTCAACAATTCAACAAACAACTTGACGGATGACAAGTTTTTTTTTGTTTTTTTTTTCAAAACAGAAAATGCAACTTTGCTGCAGCGTTCCTGTTAAGCTTACTAAATAATTCTTTTTAACCTCGTTTTAATTCCCAGCAACTGAGTTGTTATTTCGACTCGTTCCTCTTAGTTTTTGTGCAAACAGAAAGATTTCATTTTGAATTTGCTGTTACTGTGGGAATAACTGATATTCCACAATTCGAACAATATCTGTAACTATGTGTTTTAAGTGTTTCAGCCAAAGTATTTTTCATTTATTCACATCATGTGATATATAACTGTACAGCATGCACCTGACGAGATGTAGCGAAATATGCCAGGCAATAAACCGTGGAACATATTGGATGTGACTTCTGTGATTAAATTCACCTATGGAATACATAGCTTTGAACATATAACCAGTGGGTTGCGGGCAGGTGTTCTAGTTTTAATTTTACATGAAGGAGAGTCTCCCGTCTACTCTTCGTGACATCTAGCTCCTGAGGATCTTAATGTGTACAACGTGCAAGAAGTACCTTGCAGAGGGTTACTGCGATGTGGCTAGCATGCATGTCTGCTGGCCTGGTGTACATGTGTTTGAGTCCCCATCGATACGGAGCCTGTTTATTTAATGGCCGGAGCTCAGCCCAATACCTGACCGATGGTTCTTTACTTTTACTTACCGATCTGAGGAAAACGACGTAGTTAGCTACATCTCTGGCGAATTGATCAGTGAAGGCATGGCAAGACAAGACTACAGACAAGACAATAGAAGACAAGACTAGAGAAAAGACAATGGAAGACAAGACTAGAGAAAAGACAATGGAAGACAAGTGTAAAGATAAGACAATGCAAGACAAAATTATCGAAAACAAAACTAGAGAAAAAACAATTGAAGACATGCCTATACAAAACAAGATTATAGGAAACACAAAAGAGAGACTAAAGAAAATACAATAGAAGACACAACTAGTGGAAAGACAATACTAGTCAAGACCAGAGAAAAGACAATGCAAGACTAGACAATGGAAAAGACAATGCAAGACTAGACTCGCGAAAAAAAAAGACTAGAGAAAAGACAGCACAGGGGATGAATATAGACAAGGATACGCAAGACAAGATATCTCATTTGATGTATATGTTTTGCAGATTAATGTTATTTTCATATAGCTATAATGTTTTATACTTGTGCGATGTTTGATTACATCTAAGATCATCTGCGACAAGACCAAGAGGACGCCCAGGAAGACAATGGATTGACGACATCAAAGACATTGTACAATCACACTGAATGAAACTTTCCAGTTCCGCCCACCGGGCGCTGGAACGCAAATTATTCCTCCCCACGCCACTTGACGGCAGAAGTGGAACATGAAGAAGATGATGATGATGATGATGATGATGATGATGATTATGATGATGATGATGATGATGATGATGATGATGAAGATGATGATGATGATGATGATGATGATGATGATGATGATGATGATGATGATGATGATGATGATGATGATGATGATGATGATGATGATGATGATGATGATGATGATGATGATGATGATGATGATGATGATGATGTTTGATGGACATTTCATAATGTTATGTTTTACGATATGAATAAAACAATTTTAAGAGTTGTATTTTATCATTTATGCACTGCTTATTCATAAGTTAGTTAGTTAGTCGACAGATCATCCTCAATGCACGTCGAACCATTTAGTCCATAAGTGCTCGGATCCCCTCCTCAGCAAATCCCGCAGCGTGTAGCGGCTAACGACACCAGTTCTGTGTTGGTTTATCAAACTTCTTTGGCTTCCTGCGTAGTGTTCTTGTTTGGCCACGTAGAGCATTTAGAATAACAGCCTGGTCCATGGCGCGTCCGACCTCCACAGTAGCCTTCTTACCTGCGAGCTTGTCAGCCCGCTCATTTTCTTGTATTCCCGCATGCCCTGGCACGAAGATGAAACTAATCTTTGCCAGCCTAGACCGCTCTAGAGACAGCAACCACTCTCTTCGAACCCACCCAATCTCTATTCTCTTGAGCATGCTCATTGAGTCACTAAGGAAACATGCCCTAGTGAATGTCTGTGTCTCGAGCCATGTTATTGCTTTACTTACTGCCATGAATTCCATAGTCAGGATACGTGTGGTCTCAACAAAAGCACCAGAGTCCTCCTTCACAATTCTCCCTCCGGCCTGAGCTGTAAAGGCCCATGAGCTTCTCACAAATCGGACGACCGAACTATCTGTGTAGATGACAGCATCGCCGCCTATCGAGATCTTGGAAATCAACGCTTGTACTTCCGCCTCCACAGCAGCCGGATTTTCTTGTCTGCGTTTTCTGTCTAGTTGGATGCCAACAGAAAAGGACGTACAGAAATATGTTGGCACTTGTACCCACTCCTCGCCAGGTTCTAAGTCCTCAAGTGCACATACCTTTTGAGGAATGTCTTCATCTTGACCAATCCACGACCGTCCTCTTTTTAACTTGCTGCCCTTCACCTTCCTCTCTCTGAGGTAGGCAAGTGCTCTGCAAATGTGTAGTCTGTCTTCAATGGTTGGAAAATCAAGAAGGTAGCGCATCGCTGTATCTCTTGTACATGCAAGAGTAATGCGTATAGCACATGTGAAGATCATGTCGCTGTAACAGCCTCAAACGATTTCACAGAGAACTTTCTGGGACATCAGAGATTTTCATTAGCATCAAATAGAAACGACGAGTCAATCATCATCCGAGACGAGCGACCAGCGAGTGCGGTCTTGGATCTCTCAAAGCACGCCTGAAGAAGAAACTCCGCCTTGTTTAACCCTGACGTTAAACTAGGACACCGGCAACAAATCAACAAACAACTTGACGGATGACAATTTTCTTCCAAAACAAAAAATGCAACTTTGTTGCAGCGATCCCGTTAAGCTTACGAAAGAATTCTTTTTAACATTTTAAATTACCGGCAACTAAACTGTAATTTTGACGAGTTCCTCTTAACTTTTGGGCAAACAGAAAGATTTCATTTTGAATGTGCGGTTACTGTGGGAATAACTGATGGTCCATATTCAAACAATATACGTGACTATGTGTTTTAAGTGTCTCAGCCAAAGTATTATGCAGGTGGGGGTTCAGGGTGGGTGGGCGGGGTGGGATTGTGTGGGTGGGTGGGGGATTTGTGTGTGGGTGAAGATGTGTGTTTGGCTAGGTGGCTGTGGGTGAGTGGCTGGAGGAGGATATGTGGGTAGATGATTGATGGTTATGGGATGGGTGGGGGATATATGTGTGGGTGGGGAGATGTGGGTGTGGCGATATGTGGTGGGTGAGAAATGTGTGCAGGTGGGGGTGGTTGTGGGTTTGGGGATGTGTGTGTGGGTGAGGGATGTGTATGGGTGTGGGATGTTTGGGTGGATGGGTGGGGAGTGTGTATGTGGGTGAGAGATGTGTGGGGGATGTGTGTGGGTTGGGGGAGGGGTGCGTGATGGATGTGGGTGATGGATTTGGGGATGTGTGTGTGTGGGTGGGGGATATGTCTGGCTGGGTGGAGGTGTGTGTGGCTGGATGGAGGATGTATGTGTGGGTAGCGAGGGTGATTGTAGTTTGGGGATGTGTGGATGGGTAGGAGATGTGTGAGGAGATGTGTGTGTGGGTGAGGGATGTGTCTTTGGGATGTGTGTGGGTGTGGTGTTGTGTGGGAGGGGAGCTGGGAGTGGATACAGGATGTGTGTGTGGGTGGGTGGGGGTGTGGTTGGGTGTGCGGATGCCTGAAGGATGTGTGTGATGGTGGGGGATGTGTGTTTAGATGGGTGGTTGGGGTGTGTGCGTGTGGGTGGGTAGATAGGAGATGTATGTGTTGATGAGTGGGTGAGGGATGTATGGATTGGTGATGTGTGTGTGGGTTGTGCGTGGATGGGAGGTGTGTGTTTGTGAATGGGGGATGTGTTGGTGGGTGGGATGTATGTAAGGGATGTGTGTATGGGTGAGGAGATTGTGCGTTGGAGGGGATGTGTGTGTGTATATGGGTAGGGGTGTGTGGTTAAGGGATGTGTGGCTGTGGTATGGGTGGGTGGAGGATGTGTGGTTGGGTAGAGGATGTGTGGGTGGGTGATTGTACATGAGTAACGGTGTGTGGTTAAGGGATGTTTGGTTGGGGGATGGGTGGGTAGAGGATGTGTGGGTGGGTAGAGGATATGAGGGTGGGTAAGTGTGTGTAGGTTAGGAGATGGTGGGGGGTGTTTGTAGGGGTGGGCTCGGGATCTGTGAGTGGGCTGGGGAAGATGGGAGATTATGTGGGTGGGTTCGGAATTTGTGTGTGGGTAGGTGCGGGATATGTGAGTTGACGGGGAGATGTGTGTGTGTGTGGGGGGGATGTGTGGCTGAGGAATGTGTGTTTGGCTGGGTGGTTGGAGGTGTGTGGGTGGAGGAGGATATGTGGGTGAGTGATTGTTGGTGGGTAATGGGACGGGTAGAGGATATGTGAGTGGGTGGGGAGATGTGTGTAGGTGGGTGGATGTGTGTGGGTGGGGGATGTGTGGGTTGGGGAATGTATGTGTGCTTGGGGTGTGGGTGGATGGGATGTGTGGTGGGTGAGGGGTATGTGTGGGTGGGGAGATGTGTAGGTGTAGGGATGTGGTGGATGGGTGGGGGAATGTATGTGTGTGTGGGTTATGTGTGTGGTTGGGTGGAGGAGTTGGAGTGAATGGGGGGTGTTTGGGTTGGTGGTGGATGTGTCACATAACATAGTAATATGCATTGTTTATGTTTACAAAATTCATGTGACAATGTTTTTTGCTATGCACTGTTGATGAAAGAAAGATGAGTGATTGTAAGGGCCGAATGTAAGACGGGCCTGCGTGCCCAATTTGTTACCCTTTGAAAATAAAGTCTGTTTGTTTGTTTGTTTGTTTGTTTATTATTCACTTCAAGTGTTCTATAAGTCTGCAGTGTGCACCTGACGAAATGCAGCGAAATATGCCAAGCAATAAACCGTGCAACCTATTGGATGTAGCTTCTGTGTTTTAATCCACCAAGGGAATACATTATTTTGAACATATACAGAGTCTGTTGCGGGTTGATTTTCTAGTTTCAATTTTACACCAAGTAGAGAGTCTCCCGTCTACTCTTCGTCACTTCTAGCTCCCGAGGATCTTAATGTGTTTTACATGTAAACAGTACCTTGTGGAGTGGTGGTATCTCTGTGACTAGCATACATGTCTGCTTGCCTGTTGTACACATGATTGAATCCCCATTTATACGGAGCATATTTTTTACATGGCCGGAGCTCAGCCTAAAACCTGATCGAGAGTTCTTTACTTTTATTTACCAATCTGAGAAAAACATCGTAGTTAGCTACATGGCTGGCGAATGTATCAGTGAAGACATGGCAAGACACGACTACAGAAAAAACAATGGAAGACAAGACTAAAGAAAAGACAGTGGAAGACATGGCTACATAAAACAAGACTAGAGAAAAAAAAAATGGATGTTAAAACTTGAGATAAGTCACAACTAGAGAAAAGACAATGCTAGACTAGACTAGAGGAAAGACAATGCAAGACAAGACTTGCGAAAACAAGACTAGAGAAAATACAACACAAGAGAGGAACATAGACAAGGATACGCAAGACTAGACATCTAATTTGATGTATATATTTTGCAGATTAATGTTGTGTTCATATAGCTTCAATGTTTTATACTTGTGTGATGTTTGATGGTCATTCCACAATGTTGTTATGTTTTACCATATGAATAAAGCATTTCTAAGTGTTGCGTTTTCTCATTAATGCACTACATATGCATTAGCAGTCAAAGCAGCCGAAATGATAAGAGCGCTGACTCTTAAACTTCCTGTGCACTTATGGCGACGTCAGCTGTTCAATCCCTAAACTGGCATTAAGTTACACGTCAACATTGACTTCTCTTTCAGGAAGCAATGGCAAACTACTGATAGTAAAATTGTATAGACAATCAATTGGGGATTGATGGCAACGTCCTGTAAAGAACATGTAACATTGTTACTGATTCTTGTTTAGGTAAGCTTCTTTGCTCGTCCATGTTGTTGTTGTTGTTGTTGTTGTTGTTGACATAATTTCACTGCACCTATTTAAACCATAGCTGCGATATCTGCACATTTTGAACTAAAGTACCTCCTGCTAGCCTATGGGTCACCTTTGAGCAAGATGGAGTACCCAATGAGCCTACCTAGCAGAGTATCCTGAAACATCCATGATTATAAGCATTTCATGTGAAGATAATGAACATGAAACCACTCAATAGATGGTACAATGGGCTGGAGTACAATCGACAGGTGCTGGTTGGTTATAGTCTCAAGTTCACTACACTAGACAGATGATGTCTTTATAGGGTGGATACCTACTATCCCCGGCCAGTGTGGTTGAGGCCAAGAAGGAAAGCAATGACTGACGAACTTATTTACATATGTCTAGCACACCGTGAATCGATAACTCACAGAATATCACATGACACCTGACCCAGTTATCATTAATACTCGCTGTTACACTACAGCAGTTCTTATTGCTGTTATCGTTATCATTGCTGTTACCGTTAATATTCGGTGTTATCGCTAGTCATTGTTGTAGTTACTATCGTTGTTTGTCGCTAACATCGGTGTTATTATCGCTACAGTCGATGTTTGTCGCTAACATCGGTGTTATTATCGCTACAGTCGTTGTTGTCGCTACCATCGGTTTATTATCGCTACAGTCGTTGTTGTCGTTACCATCGATGTTGTCGCTACCATCGGTCTTATCGCTACAGTCGCTGTTGTCGCTATCAAAGTATTATTATCGCTACAGTCGTTGTTATCGCCACCATCGGTCTTATCGCTACATTCGTTGTTGTTCTTACCATCAGTGTTATCCCTGTTATAGTTAACATCGGTGTTATCGTTACCATCGCTATGTTATCACGGTTATCGTTAACATTGTTGTTATCGCAGTCATTGTTTGTCCACGCTGATTACATTGTTTATGTAATAATGAGCAACATCAGCTCATCACCATCATGTGTCATGCCGGTAAGCGTGGGCGGCCATGTTTTGCCATGTCACTCGATCACCAGAATCGTGGGTCAGCTCAATGTTTTTGTCTCGACCATGCACCGTGGCTAAGCCATCCAGGTATTTACTTCTCTGCCATCCCATTGTTCTCTTATCCTCGATCTTGCCAGTTGTCACCAAGTTCTCCAATTTATTTCTTCTCATAACGAGACCAAAAAATTATGACTGTCTACGTCTAATTTCTCTAATCAGTTTACGGTTGCCATGTGTTTATTGTAGAATTTGGTCATTGGTTTTTCTGTCTGTCTATGGTATTCTTTGCATTCTCGTCAGAAACCACATTTCCACATCCTTCAGTTGTTTTTCAGCCTGTTTGCTCATTGTCCACGATTCACATCCATACAAAAGCACAGGTTCTATGTAACACCTGAATACCTTTTTTCTCGTTGCAAATGACATACTTTTATTGGTTAGTATGTTTTTCATCTTGCAAAAGATTGCTTACTCCATGGCGATTCTTGTCTTAATCTCCCACCAGATGTTTTGACTGTTCCGAAATAATATCTGTCGGCTTCTCTTCAACCTCATCCACCAACTGCACCCATGGCTTCACGTAACCCTGATCAGGGGTTAAACGGGTACTCCAACTTGCCAAGGGTGTCCCGTAGGCTAGCGGAGGAAAGGAGGCAGCTTACTTCTTCTTTGATAGGGGATACACCTACCCCGTTACCCCAACATCAGCTGCGTGTCTTTGAATGCTGCTGCTGTAGTGAAAACGAAAGAACATGTAAAAATCGTGACGAAAACTGCTCGTACTTTGTATTACCTTTTTAAAAAAATCAACACAAGAATTATGTGTGTGTGTGTGTGTGTGAGTGTGTGTGTGTGTGTGTGTGTGTGTGTGTGTGTGTGTGTGTGTGTGCGTGTGTGGTTTTGTTTAATTGATCTGGTAGCAAGATGGCGCCAGACCCATATTTTGAATCGACCAATCGGCGCTCTTTGAGTGATATGGTTAGTATCACACCTGTCGCCTTTAATTCACAAGCCATTTCCGGATATCCATTTTAGGCAGGGACGACCTGACAGCTCAGGTCAATTGTAAACATCCGCCCCGGTGCAGATTCGAACTCATGACTAACGGTCAGATTTTAGACACTACGATTCCGAGGCTTCCATGTTTAAAGCTTAGTTTAAAAAAAAACAAACGGACACGACTTCTTGTGTATAGTGAAACAGTCTAACGAAGTATTCTTGTCAATGTGTTTCAGTGGACGAAAATGTAATTTATTAAAGTGAGACACTCGAATACAGATGTGTTATCTCAATTTTACAAGAGAAACAACTCGCACTAGAGCACTAGAAACGTTTGCCTTTGGGTCCTGACAAAAATCAGTTAATGTTTTAATTGGACACCTGTAATTGCTATTTATACGTCAATTTATGAATGCTATCCTTTCTCGAATTTTTGGATAAGATTAATGTGTAGTATCTGCACTTGATCTTGCCAGAGCCACCTGCAGAGGCAGTCATCCAAATGACACATTGGGACATGGGGACCAGATGAGGTGGCTCTGGCGCTTGGGGAAACTAAATTTCTTCCAGTTTAAAGTCTAAACAATTCACAGTATCAACCAACAAGCGTTCCGTTTTACCAATGAGTCTGAAACAGGCAGGTGTGTCTTCTGAGAGAGCAAGAGAGAGAGAGAGAGAGAGAGAGAGAGAGAGAGAGAGAGAGAGAGAGAGAGAGAGAGGAGAGAGGTCAAAAGTGCTGAAAATTAAGAATCTTCACCTATTAAGGTCCCATGTCATTGTGTCATTAGGACGACCGCCTCTGCATGCGGCCCTGGCAAGGTCAAGCGCAGATTCTATACTTCTATTTTAGCCAAGGAGACCGAAAGGTGATATTGAGTGCGATAAGCCTTTGACAGGCCTGACAAAAATTGCAGAAAATCAAGTTATTACTACCATTCCATCCATCCATCCAATTTGGAAAAAAAAAAAAATAACTTTCCACCTTGATTCAACCAGCCCATGTGGCATCGGCTATAATAGCGGTGGTTCATTACTACCATTGAAAGAACAAAGTTAATGTAACATGAAGGTAGATAAGAAATACGTGTTATTAAATTCTCATCCTTATAAAACAAGGACATGAATTTTAAAAAATTTGAAATAGCAACGTAAAATTCGCATTTTTTAAAATTATGCATTATATATCAAAAGTTAATTTTTAAAACACATTTTATAAAAATTTATTATAAATATTAAGTTTTTTATGTCATATAAGACACTTTTGATGTTTTTAGTAACGTCCCTTTAAACGATAAATGTTAGAATGTTATGTCCCTTATCTCCATTTTGATTACATATGTTCCTATTGAGATAGGTATTTTTTAAATTTTTTAAAATAACTTTTCCTTAATCGAGAATTTTTACAATTTTAAATAAGGCCTCGCTGCACCTTCAAGTAGCAGAACCTCCCCATTAGGTCCTCATGTCCCTATGTGTCATTCGGATGACTGCCTCTACTAGTTGCCCTGGCAAGATCAAGTGCAGATACTACACTTTCTTCTTCTTCTGCGTTCATCCGTAGTTGTTGTTTTTTTCCCCCCAGACTCTCTCTCTGACGTTATTGTGTTGTGCCTGGTTACAGCAGAACTATTTTACTTGCGCCTTTTGGCCGACACATCAGACTTTTGCGGACATTTGTTGACCGGGTTAACCTTTCCGGGTGTTTCAAGGGACATTCCACTCTTACTCTGAGACGGACATTTGACTCTCACTGATGTGGTGTCATCTAATTCCGAGTTGGTCAAATTTGAATTGCCGAAGACATCCCGGTCAACCCTCAAGGGAAGGCAAGGCTAGACAATGGGCCCACCGTCCCAGAAGGCTTCTATAATTACAGAGCCGACACATAGCGCACTGGTACAGGGATCACCCAAGGAATCCTCACGGCCTATACCTGGCTGCTTAGCCTCACTTCCGTATATTGGGCATTTCATTTGCCACAGGCCGCTCCCCACGCAAACCAGGAGAGGTCAGACTGCAGATGACAACCACTCAGCGAGCTTTCGGTTCGGACGTTCCACAAAATGGGTTTGCTAGCCAACCAGTATTCCGATTCGTGCGTCTGGGTCGCTTTCTCGACTCTTACAGTTGTGGTGTTATCCCTATCCCAGCTGGCCCACCTAGATCAACCGGAGACATTCAGGTCGGCCCTCAAGGAAAGGCAGGGGCAGACCATGGGCATTCCCCGCCATCTAAAGAGGCTTCCATAATTGCAGAGCCGACACATAGCGCACTGGTACTGGGCTCACCCAAGGAATAGTCACGTCCTGCACATAGTTGCTTAACCTCACTTCCGTATATTGAGCCCTCCGTTCACCACAGGCTGCTCCTCCGAAAACCAGGAGGGACCAATATGCAGACAACATCCACACAAAGAGCTTTCGCTTCAGACTTCCACGTAATGGATTCTGATGGGATGGTTCTAGTACTTGGAGGTACAGCGAGCCCTTATTAAAAAAAAAAATTCTCGATGTATGAAAAGTTATTAAAATCAATATCCACCTCAATAGGAACACATGTAATTAAAATGGAGGTAAGGGACATAACACTATAACATTTATTTTTCTAAGGGGCTTTACTGAAATAATCAAAGGTGTATTATATGATTTAAATACATGTAATAGGTATGATAATCTTTTACAAAAGGTTTTATAAAATTAACTGGAGATATATAAGATATAATTGAAGCGATAATATTTTACACTGTTTTTTCAAGTTTTGTAAAATATAATGGTTTTATTTTATATAGTTGAAAATTTAATAGTGCAGTTTCGTTATCTCCCTCCATGTTACATGTGTTTTGTTCTTTCAACAGCAGAGTAGCCATATCTATGTACATATAAATATTTTTGTCAGTCCTGTCAAAGGCTTTACACACTCAATATCACCTTTCGATCGCCTTGGCTAAAGTAGAAGTGTAGAATCTTCGCTTGATCTTGCCAGGGCCGCATGCAGAGGCGGTCGTCCTAATGACACAATGACATAAGACCTTGATGGGTGCCTCCGACCCCTTTCAGAACCATGACCCCTGTAACAATAGATTCTTAATTTTCAGCACTTGATTGTTTTACCGCATTTTGATCTCTCTCTCTCTCTCTCTCTCTCTCTCTCTCTCTCTCTCTCTCTCTCTCTCTCTCTCTCTCTCTCTCTCTCTCTCTCTCTCTCTCTCTCTCTCTCTCTCTCTCTCTCTCTCTCTCTCTCTCCCTCTTTCTCTCTCTCTCTCTCTCTCTTTCTTTCTCTCTCTCTCTATCTCTCTCTCTCTCTTTCTTTCTCTCTCTCTCGCTCTCTATCTCTCTCTCTCTCTCTCTCTCTCTCTCTCTATCTCTATCTCTCTCTTGCTCTCTCAGAAGACACACCTACCTGTTTCAGTCTAATTGGTAAAATTGGACGCTTGTTGGGTGATATACCGTGAATTCTTTAAACTGGAAGAAATTTAGTTTCAGAGAAATGTTCTTTGTTTTTAAATAAGTGCTCGCTGATCCCCCAAGGGCCAGAACCGCCCAATCAGGTCCCCATGTCCCAATGTGTCATTAGGATTCTTATTCTCTTATCTTAGACATATAATAACAGATGATGGCAGAAATGAAATGGAAATCAAAAAGAGAATAGGAATGGCCAAAAATGCTTTCAACGGCGTTAAATCAGTATTAACATCTAGAGCAGTATTTCCCAACGTGGGGCCCACGCCCCACAGGGGGGCAATTCGATTGTTAAGGGGGGCAATTCGAAAATGGAAGAAATCGGCTGGATATAACAAAACGGGCAGACTTGAAACTGAAGTTAACTAAATTGGAACCTGACATAAAATCTCTTTGCAGCAAGCATCAAGCGCAAGGATCTCACTAAATTTAAATAATAAATAATTACTAATAATTAAAATAATATAGAAAAATCTTTCATTAAAATTATTTTTTACTTGAATTTCAGTTCTCCATTATATGTTTTGAAAATTTACTTACTGTGTTTGCTCAATAATTTCATTTCTTCCTAAAACCTATCACTCAAGTTTCTTTAGTGAACAATTCAATTTTTTAATATTAGGTGGGACATAGCACAAAAAAGGTTGGGAAACACTGATCTAGAGAGACTAATAACGCATTAAAAATGAGAATTGTCAAATGCTACGCATATTCAACGCTACTGTATGGCTCGGAAGCCTGGACATTGAACAAGCAGCTAGAAAGTCACATGGAAGCCCTGGAGATGTGGATATACATAAGAATAGGTCGTATTTCATGGAAACAAAAAAAAATTAAATTCAGAGGTCCTAGAAAAACTGGGAATGAAGAGAGAGTTGATGAAAGAAATAAAGAGGAGGCTAGTGAAATATTTCGGCCACATAAAAAGACATGATACTCTTATATACTCGAAGGCAAGGTTGAGGGCAAGCGAGCAAGATGTAGACAACGATACACCTGGGAGGATAACATCAAGAGATGGACGAACATCAGCCTGACAGAATGTACAGACAAGGCGAGAGACAGACAGTGTTGGAGATTCACTGCAGCCAACCTTCATTGCGGAGACGGCACTTGATTGATTGATTGAGATAGGGATGTGTAATGTCTCCAGATCTGTTTTCCCTGCACAATGAAAGTATTTTCAGAAATATAGACAGCATGGAAGGAATCATCATTGGGGGACATAACATCAATAATTTTAGATACGCGGATGGTACAGTATTGATTGCTGACAATGAGCAGGATATGCAAAATTTAATAGATGCGATGAACAACTTGGGTTAGAATTAAATTGTAAGAAGGCACAGATTATGGTCGTCACTGAGAAGAAGGAAATGTCACAATGTAATATATAAGTAAATGGGGATATTATTAAATAAATGAATCGGTACAATTATCTCGGAACAGTCATAACATCTGATGGGAGATGCCTTGAAGAGATTAGAACAAGAATCGCCATGGCGAAGGCAGCCTTTTGCATGATGAAAAACACACTGACCAATGAAATGATGTAATTTGCAACGAGAAAAAGAGTGTTGAGGTTCTACATGGAACCTATACTTTTGTGTGGATGTGAAGCGTGGACATGGAGCAGACAAGCTGAATAACATCTGATGGCTTTGGAAATGTGGTTTCTGAGGTGAATGCAAAGAATACCATTGCCACGGAGCGGTGTTATATTGAGGTATACTTGTTACTGGATATAACTGTCTCCCTCTCCTTTCTTCTCAGGCTCTGGTCGACTAGTTTATGTTCTAGGAGCTCGTTGATTTTGAGGGTCACCGGACCAACGGCCAAGACCGTCTTTTCGTCAAAGACCAACACAGTCAAATAATGAAACAGCCACTCAGGAACACTGCGTAGAAAGATGAAAAGGTGAGTTTATTTGCTTCAGTACGCTGTGTTAACCACGACATACAAGCACACCATCAGCCGGCCTCATCTTGCGTTAACTACCATCTAACTGATGCAATGTACTCCCGCCACAGACCATTCCTGACTCACTCTCTCGCCTCCTTCTAGTGTCCCTATTGTTACCACGTATCCCCTTTGTATGAGGCTGGCGTCCAGTGCTATCACGTACCGCTGGTCAGACTACCAGCATCTTCCCGGCAGGAACGGTCGGCGTTCGAAGCGAAGTAGCCGTATTAAAATTGCCTAGCACATGACATCGACGGCTTTCTGTTGAGGAGTCTTAGTGAATGAGCGTAAATTTTGTCGTCTGGTTAAACTAGTGAGTGTTAGTGAGCGAAGAGTTTTGTAGCATCTCTGTGAAATGTTTCCTCATGGCAGGTCTGAGATGAAGCGACTGTTCGTGTTGAAGTGTAGAGCTGAAGTGAGTCCTTGCGACAGTCGCGTTGTCAAACAACACGACTTCATGACGCAGCTTTCACTGTGCTACTTAGTGCTCTCATTTGTTGTTCTATTTCTTTTTGTTAACTGACATGTGTGCACCTCAGTTCTTAATCTAGACTCCTGTCATTTACGATATGACAACCATGGACAGACAGAAAAATTAATGACCAAGTTCTACAAGAAACAAATGAAAACTGGAAGCTAATTAGAGAAATTATACGTAGACAGTCAAAATGTTTTGGGCACGTTATGAGAAGAAACTACGTGGAAAACTTTGTGACAACTGGCAAGATCGATGGTAAGAGAACAAGGGGAGGGCAGAGAAATAAATACCTGGATGGCTTGGCCACGTTGTATGGTCGAGATAAGTACACTGAGCTGATCCACGACTCTGGTGATCGAGTGGGATGGCAAAAAGTGACCCTCTACGCTTATCCGCGTGGCAAATGATGGTGATGTTGCTCAGTATTACATAAATAATGTAATCAGCGTGCATAAACAATGATTACGATAACAACAATGTTAACGATAACCGTGATGACAAGCAATTGTAACGACAGCAACGACTGTAGAGACAATAACACCGATGGTAACGATAACAACGTCTGCAACGACAATAACACCGTGATAGCCACAACAGCGACTGTAGCGATAACAGCGATGGTAACGATAACAGCGATAAGAACTGCTGTAGTGTAACAGGGAGTATTAATGAAATCTGTTTCAGGGGTCATGTGATATTCTGTGTGTTATCGATTCACGGTGTGCTATTGTCAACGTCTCACACGTACACAGGTATTCTTAAATTCTTCACATGTGGTATAAGTCGTACATGTGGTATCACATATTTATTCAGGAGAACCTGATTATCGACACAATGCGCTCACAAGGCAGTGAAATCATTATATACACAAGTACTGGCTAACAAACATTTATAGCACTCAGGCAATCACACAAACCCTGCACTCAAATATTCGCTATCTTCAAACATGGCAACGCCAGCTAGCACTCTCGCAAAATCTATACACTTGCTCCAGAAACACAAAACGTCCTTCCTCTAAACCGTCGAGTCCCCGTCTGAGCTTCCTTGCGCTGGTCGGTTGGTCTCGTTATACTGGACCCCGTGTATCTCGGAACAACTGGGCTGTCTCAACAGTCACGTCGCACTGCTGTCCGCCCGTGTTGTGTCGGTCGTTCAGTGCAACGCTGTCTAGTCAATCCAGGACAGAGTCCCGTGGACTTGTGTCCCCTTTTAAAACTTGGGTCTTGTCCTGTCTATGTCCTGTTCATGACAACTCTGCGTCCCCGCCTATGTTCTGTCTCTAATATCTCTATTGTCTTGTAGATATCCCGTATTATGACATCACTGCGCCCTTACCTAGGTCCTGTCTATCATATCTCTGTGGTCCTGTGGAAGTTCTGTTAATGACATCACTGTATCCTTTCCTGTGTCCTGACTCTATTCTGTCCTTGTCCTCTACATGTCCTGTCTCTATTCCCCAACACTCTGACAGCTATACATGTGTGTCAGAGTGTTGGGAGAATAAGGACAGGACATAGAGAGGACAAGGGACAGAATAGAGTTAAGGACTACAGAGATTACGAAAAACAGGACATGGGTAAGGGGCAGGACATGGGTAAGCTATGTTTGCCAGTCATTTCTTTCCTTCTTGGCCTCGACCATACAGGTCGGGGATAGTAGGTATTCACCCTATAAAGAAATCCTCTGTCTACTGTAGGGAACTTGATACTATAACTAACAACTTTCTGTCGGTTGAACTCCAGCTCATTGTACCACCCATTAAGTGGTTTCATGTTCATCATTGTCAGGGTCTTAAACCTGGCTCGTTATACCTAACACATGTGAGACAAGTACAAGTACAACATGATTGGACTTGAGACACAACGACACGTAGCTCAATGGATTTATTTACCGATCACATGCAATACGATCTAGTTGTGCATGGAATGATCATCACAATACATACATAATATATATCAATACACTTACAGACAACCCACAGCTTACAGTCTATCTCACAAGATATACAAGCACTCGACTTTCGGGCACAGAACTACACAAGCCTTTCTCTACCCACACGTCAGTCCGGTCCGAGTACCCAAAGCTGTCTCTTGTCTCTCACAAAGCGCTTGCCCTCTGTGGCTGGACGCACGAGGCCTGCGTGCGTCTTGCTTTGTCCTTGCCTGACCGCTGGCTGTCACGTCAGCCAGCAACCTCGCGGGCAGGTAACTAATACTCGTCTGGCGGGCGTAACGATGTTCCTGCATACCGGCAACATTCGAGACTCTGACAATCATCATCACACGAATTTTCTATAAGCGTGGGCGTTTCACGCTGCCCTGCTAGGTAGGCTTATGGGGTTCTCCTCCTTGCTCAAAGGTGACCCATAGGCTAGCGGGGGAAAGGCTGTACCTACCATCAAAATGTGCAGATATCGCAGCCCTGATTTAAACAGGTGCAACATAATTATGTCAACAACAACAACAACATAAACAAACCTAGAAGACGAACTAAACATGAATCAGTAACAATGTTACGTCTCCTTTACAGGACCTTGCCATCAACCCCCGACTGATTTTCTATAAAATTTTTCGTTCAGTAGTTTGCCATTGGTTTGTGAAAGAAAAGTCAACGACGAAGTCCAACTTAATGCCAGTTTGGGAATTGAACGCCTTACATCGGCATCAGTGCAACGGAAGTTTAAGAGTGAGCGCACCGACTGCTTATGAATAAGTAGTGCATTAATGAGAACATACAACTCTTAGAATGGCTCTATTCGTATGGTAAAACATAACACCATTGTGCAATGTCCATCAAACAACACACAATTATAAACATCGTAGCTGCATGACAACAACATTAATCTGCAAAACCTATACATCAAATGAGATGTCTTGTCTTGCGTATCCTTGTCTATATTCTTCTCTTACGCTGTCGGTTCTCTAGTCTTGTTTTCGCGAGTCTTGTCTTGCATTGTTTGTTTTTTGTGTTTAGACATGTCTTTCATTGTCTTTTCTCTAGTCTTGTCTTGCATTGTCTTTTCTCTAGTTTTGACCTGTGTTGTCTTTTCTCTAGTCTTATCGTCTATTGTTTTGTTTTTGTTTTTTTATTTTGGTAGTCTTGTTTTATATAGGCGAGTCTTCCATTGTTGTTTCTCTAGTTTTGTTTTCGCTGCTATTGTCTTGCATTGTCTTTTCTTTACTCTTGTCTTTTCTCTAGTTTTCGCGAGTCTTGTCTTGCATTGCCTTTTCTCTATTCTTGTCTAATATTGTTTTTTCTATAGTCTTGTCTTCCATTGCCTTCTCTCTAGTCTTGTCTTTAAGTTACTGAAGATTAAATGGCAAGACAAGATCCCAGACACTAAAGTTCAAGAAAGGGCGTCCATGCCCAGTATCCACACCATACTAATGAAGAATCAGATTCGCTGGGCTGGTCATTTAACTCGCATGAAAGATCACAGGCTCCCTAACCGAATTTTTACGGCCAGTTGCGTTGAGGTAAACGCTCACAACGCGGCCAGAGGAAACGCTTTAAAGACACTCTCACTGAAAGCTTTTGGAATTGATCTTGACACCTGGGAGACTGCTGTCAAAGACCGAAATTCGTGGCGTACATCATTACGCAAGGGTGCGGACACTTGTGAAGCAACCAGGACTGCAAGAGCTGTGAAGAAGAGGCTGGACAGAAAAACCACTGCAAGAGATTCTCCTCCTGGAACGTCAAGCAATCTTTGGCCACATTGTCAAGGAATATTTCGAGCCAAAATAGGCCTTATCAGCCATCTTAGAACTCACAGCTCCATACTTTCAACCCCACTGGTTGAAATGAATGATCATCATCATTCTTGATGGTCAAACAACTCATGTCCGCAACGCATCTTTCAAATGTCTGACCTATCAGATGTCGATGGTACATGACATCCTAACCGTGTTTGTAACGAGCAGCGGGGAATCAGTCTTCCATTCCGGAGAGGGAGCATGAGAAACGGCTACCATATCCAAGGAAGGCAGCAGGCGCGCAACTTACTCAATCCTGGCACGGTGACGAAAAATAACAATACGGGACTCTATCGAGACCCCGTAATTGGAATGAGTACACTTCAGACCCTTTAACGAGAATCTATTGGAGAGCAAGTCTGGTGCCAGCAGCCGCGGTAATTCCAGCTCCAATAGTGTATATTAAAATTGTTGTAATCAAAAAGCTGGTATTTGGATCTGGAGTGTTCAAAGCAGGCTTCGGCTGCCTGAATAAGGGTGCATGGAATAATGGAATAGGACATCGGTTCTGTTTTGTTGGTTTTCGGAACTAGAGGTAATGATTAACAGTGACAAACGGGGGAATTCGTATTGCGGCATTAGCGGTGAAATTCTTGGATCTCCGCAAAAAGCGAAAGCATTTGGGAAAAAAATAGTTTTCATTAAACAAGAACGAAAGTCAGAGTCGTTTGGACGATCAGACACCGTCGTAGTTCTGACATTACATTGTTTATGTAATAATGATCAACATCATCATCATGTGCCATGCGGGTAAGCGTGGAGGGTCGCGTTTTGCGATGTCACTCGATCACCAGAGTCGTGGATCAGCTCAGTGTTCTTATCTCGACCATACAACGTGGCCAAGCCATCCAGGTATTTATTTCTCTGCCCCCGCTTGTTCTCTTTCCATTGATCTTGCCAGTTGTCACAAAGTTCTCCAAGTAATTTCTTCTCATAACATGCCCAAAACATGTTGACTGTCTACGTCTAATTTCTCTAATTAGCTTAGTTTACATTTGTTTCTTGTAGAACTTGGTCATTGGTTTTTCTGTCTGTCCATGGTATATCTTTGAATTCACCTCAGAAACCACATTTCCAAAGCCATCAGATGTTATTCAGCTTGTCTGCTCCATGTCCACGCTTCACATCCATACAAAAGCACAGGTTCCATGGAGAACCTCAACACTCTTTTTCATGTTGCAAATTACTTCATTTCATTGGTCAGTATGTTTTACATCATGCAAAAGGCTGCCTTCGCCATAGCGATTCTTCAAAACAATGTTTTCCAGTAGTGAATTTGAATAACGAAGACACAAACAATAGATTGCACGATTTATTGCCTGGCATATTTCGCTGCATCTCGTCAGGTACATACTGCAGAAATCACACAACTTACGTGAAATTAGCTAGATAAATCCTTCAAGTTGAAATATACACAATTTTGCACAGTAATGTCAATTATCTACCATGGTAATTTTAAGCTGACTAACATGTCTTTCTGTTTACACAATTCTGGCTTGCGTTGATAGATCATAATTGCTTCTGCAAATTTTAACATCCGAGTATTTTGTGTTCTAAACAACACGCGAAATGCAGTGTCTCTGGACACAACGTGACCACTGGCGACAATGTGTCTGCCGATTGAAGACGCCGGGAGCTTCCGGTGTGTCGGCTCCTCGCGGCTAGCCACTCCTGTGTGTTGTATCTTCTTGACCCATTGAGGTATGTGTTCTGACACCCGTTTGTTAAGCTGTCTCTTAGTTCGACCAATGTAAACGGCCTGGCATCTACATGTGAATTGGTAAATACAATTGTTTGTGGCGTACAGAGGAACAGGCTCGTTGACTGTTGGTGTAGGAATGGGTACGGTTTTACATCTAATGACTGGAGTTGCCGCACAGAATGTTCGACCTACTGCTGTAGTAAGCCGGTCTTGTAGACGTTGCATTACGTCATCCCCTCGAAAGGTTAGCTGGATGAATACCTTGAGTTTAGGGACTGTAGTTACGTCTGCTTTGGGTTTGGGCTGTTGGCAATGGCGCTTTATAAATCCTGTGGAGTACCCATTCAGGTTTAAGACATTCTTCAGAGTTTCAAATTGCCATTGCACAACCCACTACTGGCAACGCCGATCGCATTCTGGTATGAACCTAAGGCCTATCCACGTCAATATGGAAGCACTATACTCGAGTTTCGCCCTCGTTTGAGCTCGTCAGTAGTGCATATCCCTGACCGGATCCGGAAACAGTCCCGGATCACGCGTGTGAAGCGGGTGTGTAACCACGCGGCACACACTGGACACACCAAATTATCACAACAGAACATCACAACGCTACCCATCGTAAGCTATGCTCAAGATTGCCCAATCGCCGCTACCGACGTCCGTCAATCGATGGGACCCGAACGATCAGGACTTCTCATTGGCAAGGAACACCAGGCCTCCTAAATCCAGTGAGCAATAATCAATTGATTATGTGGTTGTTTCGGGATTTGAAATTTAAATATTGAGCAAAACCCACTACTGGCAACGCCGATCGCATTCTGGTATGAACCTAAGGCCTATCCACGTCAATATGGAAGCACTATACTCGAGTTTCGCCCTCGTTTGAGCTCGTCAGTAGTGCATATCCCTGACCGGATCCGGAAACAGTCCCGGATCACGCGTGTGAAGCGGGTGTGTAACCACGCGGCACACACTGGACACACCAAATTATCACAACAGAACATCACAACGCTACCCATCGTAAGCTATGCTCAAGATTGCCCAATCGCCGCGACCGACGTCCGTCAATCGATGGGACCCGAACGATCAGGACTTCTCACTGGCAAGGAACACCAGGCCTCCTAAATCCAGTGAGCAATAATCAATTGATTATGTGGTTGTTTCGGGATTTGAAATTTAAATATTGAGCACAACCCACTACTGGCATCGCCGATCGCATTCTGGTATGAACCTAAGGCCTATCCACGTCAATATGGAAGCACTATACTCGAGTTTCGCCCTCGTTTGAGCTCGTCAGTAGTGCATATCCCTGACCGGATCCAGAAACAGTCCAGGATCACGCGTGCTCAATATTTAAATTTCAAATCCCGAAACAACCACATAATCAATAATAATAATAATAATAATAATAATAATAATAATAATAATAATAATCAAAAACAGTTTTGCACGCCCTGAGACCCAATGGGCGCATGGCGCCAGACCCACATTTTGAATCGATCAATCGGCGCTCTTTGGGTGGTGTGGTCAGTATCACACCTGCCGCCTTTAATTCCCAAGCCATTTCCGGATATCCATTTTAGGCACGGTCGACCTGGCAGCTCAGGTCAATTTTTAACATATGCCCCGGTGCTGATTCGAACTCTTGACCACAGGTGGGCGTTTAGACATTAAGCTACCGCGGCTTCCGTGCTTTAAAGCTTATTTACAACCCAAAAAGAATGAAATAGACGAGACAAGATTTCTTGTGTAAAGTGAAACAGTCTAACGAAATATTTTCGTCAATGTAATTCAGTGGACGATAGTTTAATATTGAGACAATCAAATACAGATGTATTATCTCAATTTTACAAGAGAAATAACTCGCACTAGAGCACTAGAAACGATTGAATGTGGGTTATCACAAGAATCATGTAATGCTTTAATGTTACACCTGTTATTTCTATTAACATAAATTTATGAATGTCGTCGAGATGACGCATTATTCTTCGGGGAGACGCTGTTCAGTGTTTTTCTGTGGAATTCCTGTGGGTAGTGTTTTCCTGTGGATTATGTGATGTTATTTCGTGTTCGTTTATTGGAAGTGTTCAAAAGAAGCCACGGAAGGCAGGTGGTGGATGAAATTTTGAGGACAGCTGACTGTCAGGGTCTTAAACCTGGCTCGTTAAACCTAACACATGTGAGACAGTACAAGTACAACGTGATTTGACTTGAGACTCAACGACACGAAGTTTCAATGGATTTATTTACAGATCACATGCAGTACGATCTAGAGATGATCATTTCAATACATAAGTTATAACAATACACTTTCAGGCAACCCACAGCTTACAGTCTATCTCACAAGATGTACAAGCACTCGACTTTCGGGCACAGAACTACACGAAACCTTTCTCTCATCATACGTCCAGTCGAGTCCGAGTCCCAGAGCTGTCTGGCTATTTCTCGCAACGCGCCTGCCCACCTGAAGTGGCTTCACGAGGCCTGCGTGCGTCCTGCTTTGTCCTTGCCTGACCGCTGGCTGTCTCGTCAGCCAGCAACCTCGCAGGCAGGTAACTAATACTCGCCTGGCGGGCGTAACGATGTTACAGCATCCCCGCTAGGGACTATTCGCCTGGCGGGGGTAACGATGTTCCTGCATCTCTGCTGGCAATACTTTAGACTCTGACATGCTCCCCCGGGGCTTCTTCATGAAAGATGTCATCTTTCATGTATACTCTATATACATAGCGAGTTAATATTTTAACCTTGTCAGAGTTAGCCCTTCTGTTATATACATTGGTGTAGAAATACATAAGCACACACATCTTGGCCTGGAAACACATAAGAAATGGACATTGTATCTAAAGACATGTGGTGTTCAACCTTTAACACTTGTCAAGTTTCATCCTCTCGATGGCTGATTACCTTAATTGCATTATTGACCCAGTCAGATCGGTAGTAACAGCTTCCAAAGCAACTACCTCGCAGCCTTTCAAAAAAAAGTAATAATATGCTTTTTGAGACAAAAAACATCTCGCAAGACCGTAATACGGCTTTATATAAGCCGCATTCAAAGCTCAAACTCTGACCTCCTTTGGCCAGGAGTTCTTGTGTCGGTCTGCAATGTCGGTAACACTCTACCATGCCCAGTAGATGGCTTCTTGGCGTGTTAACAATCTGGCAACAACATGACTATTTATATACAACACATAATCGTATACATTTCAATTTATCGCCCTTGGTGTAATAATGTAATAACAATTAAATGAAAGGGACATAATTTCAAAAATTATGAAATATAATATCTTACCATAATTGTTCTATTCCTCAGCGTCATAGCTTGATGTTTCTCCATACTAGCGAAAAAATGTCGATAGTATGAATAAATTAATCAAGATATGATTCTAAGATTACACTAAATGAAAAATATTAATACACAATTCGTGTATTAGAAATTATTGAATAGTATATAGTTTAGAAGTGTTATAACTTTTAAAGCTTTTGTTTGTCGTCTGCTAATTTTGAACTAAATTTCTAAATCATCCGGAAGTACACACGAACAGCTGATGTTGAAATTTGTAGAACACACTTGTTCCGGTCTGATGTAGTAAAACGGAATGTGCAATGTTCTGATCGTTCATGTGTTGGTTGTTTCACTGGAAAAACTTCTGGATTTCGATTGACTGCAGTGGTGTAGATGTCAATGTTCAGGTCACACTTTCACACACGGAGTTAAAATATCACTGGATATGTTCCAAATGCAGATACCACGGGTAAATTGGACAGTTCGCTTGCGGTAAGTTCAGAGCGAATGTGGCACTGTTCTTGTTTCGTAATATATACAATTAATAAAGTTCACTTTCTACCACACACTACACAATTATTCACGACAATCACTACATTAATAATAACATAAGAAAACTATATATATTGGGGATAAACCCTATCACATCATATAATAGACATACACAGCTTGCGTGAAAAAAAAACTTCACTGATGAATGGCTGTGTTGGTCCGAGTGTATTTTACACACTGCACTCAGACATTGGTGCTTACTGGGTCGGTCGGACAACGGGACAAAAGATCGGCAATCGTGTTGGTTCTGCCCGCGATATGTCGAACTTCAAAGCTGTAATATTGAAGTTTAAGAGACCAGCGAACTATCATTTGGTTGGAAGGTACACCTGAATTGATAAATCTCAATGGAATACTGTCAGACTCCACAATAAAATGACGTCCCAGGAGGAATCTGGACAATTTAGTTATACCCACTACTAGAGCTAGGGCTTCCAACTGTTGTGTTGACCAAGCACGTTCTCTCGGTTTTAATTTTCGGGAGACAAAGTACACAGGATGTAGGATGTTATTGTGCTCCTGTAACCAGACTGCTCCAATCGCCACGGAGCTCGCGTCTGTGCGTAATCTGAAAGTGATTTGTGAATTGGACAATTTTAGAATGGGATTGTTTAAGCTATTATCAGAAAAATAAGATAATACTTTCTGGAATGCAAATTTTAGGCATTCATTGTTTACAATTTTCTCGGGTTGATCTTTTGTTAGTCGGTTAGTAAATACCTCGGTCATTTCAGCAAAATCTGGTATGAACTGCCTATAATAATTTATAAGTCCCAACAAACTTCTGACTTGCTTTTTCGTAGTCGGAAGTGAGAGTTTTAGTATATTGGACACAATGTTATCGTCTGTCGTGACAAAGCCATTAGATATTTTGTACCCCAAGAAGGATATTTCCTGATAGGCTATGTCTACTTTTGCAGGCTATACCGTCAGTCCGTGTTGTCTAATGCGTTCAAATGTCTGTTCTAATGTCTTTATGTGGTCTGTCATCGTCTTTGTGTGAACACAAATGTCGTCTATGTAACAAATAATATTCGGTATGTCTACTAGTAGAAGTCGTGTCATACGTACGAATGTCGCTGGGGCATTGACAAGCCCAAATGGAAGTTTCCACCATTCGTACAGTCCCCAAGGTGTGGCAAAAGTTGTCAAATGTCTGCTCTGGTCGTCTACTGCTATTTGCCAGTAACCTTTCGTCATGTCTACCTTCGTAAAGAACCTAGCGTCTGTCAGTTCTGTCAATAGATCTTCAGAGTTTGCCATTGGCTCTAGATCTAAAAGAGTTATCTTATTTAATTTTCTATAGTCGACACAGAGTCTTATTGTGTTGTCCTTTTTGCGTACTATGACCATCGTCTAATGATGTTGTTTTTTTTTTCTAAGCTAATGATCTCTTGATGTAAGTGTTCTTTGTAATGCAATGGAATGGTGTATGGTCTGCATTTTATGGGTGTATTTGACGTGAGTGTAATGTGATGTTGTACTAATTCTGTTTGTCCTGGGTTGTTGGAGAAAATGGTGTTGTACTGTTGTATGAGATGTTTGCAACTGTCTGTTTCTGCCTGAGTTAACTTTGGATTGATTTTAATTTCTTTCAAGCAGTTTGTCGTGTCTAATGCAGGTGTTGGAATTTCGTCACTAGCCTCGTCATCTTCATGGTCTATTATCACTGTACAGGCTGTTGTATCGTCTTGTTCGTTGTCTCTATTGTAATATGGTCTTAGCATATTGACGTGGAATATTTTGTGTTTGTCTTTTATTTGAATTTCGTAGTCTACAGGTGAAATCTGTCTCGTCACTTTAAATGGTCCTTGCCAAGAATTAGTCAATAAGTGTCTGTCACTAGGTAGGAGAAGAAGAACGTCCTGTCAAGGTGTCAACGTTATTGTCCTGTTACCTTTGTCAGCATATTGTCTATATGTAGCACCAGATAATTTTAGTGCATCCTTTGCAATTATACAAGATTTGATGATTCTTTCACACAATGATGTAACGTATGCGTATGATGATATGGGTTTGAGTAAAGGAGTGGAATCAGTTAACATTTGATGATAGATGCTTAATGGGCCACGTGGTTTGGCACCATAGATAAGTTCAAAAGGAGAGAAACCTGTACTAGCATGTGGCACCTCGCTATAAGCAAAGAGAATAGCAGGTAAATATACGTCCCAGTTATTGGGGTGCTCTTGCGTGACTTTAGCAAGCATATGCTTTAAATCGCCATTAAATGTTTCTATAATTCCACTCGAGTGAGGATGGTACGGGGAATTGAAACATTGCTTCACTCCTAACATTTTGGTGAAAGCTTGAGTAGATGCGGCAATGAACTGACTTCCCCTATCTGATTGGATTGTGTCTGGAAATCCTATCCGTGAAAATATATGGAAGCAAACTTCCATTATATCATTGGCAGTTATGTTCTTTAGCGGAATCGCTTCAGGCCAGCGGCTACATTGATCAATGATGGTTAATATATATTTATTCCCTCTGGTTGTTATCTGATTAAGAGGGCCCACTATGTCGACAGATATTTTCTCAAAAGGTCGACTGGCTAAGTCAGTAATTTGTAAATTTGCCTGTGGGTGTTTACCTTTCTTTACAAGTTTTTGGCAGATGTCACAACTCCTGCAATATTTCTTAACTGATTGCCTGCCAAACAAAAAAATGGTCATACCCAAGCAGAGATTCAAGGCAGAAAATTTGAACTAGGGGTATACCACAATCTTGCTTTTAAAATGGTTACAATTGTAGCAGATCTATTGTATTACATATAAAATTAAAGAGGATTGCACAAGGAACATGACAGTGTTAATAATAAATTGATAGGTTACAAATATTATGACAATAATGAGAGTTTTAGTAATAACAATTGAAATTAAAGTGTTAAAAATTATGAAAAAAATTCACTTACCAAGGCGTTATTTCATATCCGAATCTGCTAATCCAGTTAAATTTAGTGAATTTTATTACAAACACCAGTTGGGTTCTAGAATATCGCAAGAACTGCTCCATAACACGCATATAACGCAATGAAATGATAACATTATGAAGTACATCATTTTCACACAAAATGGAAAAACCATCATTTTCTTAGATTGTTGGTAGATTGCTGTTGTTCTTAGACTGTTAGATTTTTTTTCTCTATATTATTTACCGTCTTCTACATAACTATCTCACTACTGCACAGGTTTGTTTTCGAATCTATCACAAAGTCGTTTACATCACAATAACTATAATATAAAACTGTTTAAAACTGTAATTTTATTAAAATATATGAGGTCCTTCACCAGAAAGTAATGTCACAAAAATTCGAATCACAAAAATCAATTTCGAAACATGTTTTCATGTGTATTCTTCTTTGTCATGCGGGATTTTTGCACACGGAAGCCAGGTAATTCTTTCGTTCTGAAGTTTAACTTAATGGGACACTAAAATAGTGGACTGGAATGGAGAAATGGTTCAGTTTAAACCACCATATATAAAAAGCCTAAAGTGTGGTTCACGGGTGTCGCACAAGGGTTACGGGGTCTATCAGGCGGTCTCAGGCAGGAAATCAGTTAATGTTATTGCAGAATTTGGGCCAATAAAACTGTGATAATAATCTTGATCTGGTCTTAGTGTATGCCATATGCCCTGCAAGAGGTATATCATGGGCAAGATGTAAGGCTTGCTTACGATACTCAATTGGCAAAACAGTTTGCTCTGTTGTGGTGTCACCTCTGGTATAATACCTGGTGAGGATACAATTTTTCAAAGCAAAATGCCATCTTGCATTTTTGGTTACCTTTGGCTTTTGGCCGATCAGATTAAAATATTTCGACAATGAAAGATCAGCCTTTTGGGCTGTTACAAAAGTCTCCTTCATGGTTTTAGGAGGTAGTAATACTGGGCTAAGCATTTCTATAGCCTCAGTCTGATTAATTTCATCTTGCATTCTAGCAGTAGATCTAGTTACTGCGTTCACACATTCAATGATATCAGATGGTGATGAAACAGTGTTATCAATGATGTCATGAGATCTTAGTGCTACATTAGCTACCATACATTCATTAGGTGGTACAACATTTTCAATGATGACATTTGATGGTGATGTTGTGATCTCATTTATGCAAAGAGATGTTATGTCATGAGGCATATCATTTACCTCTGGTAAATTTCCAATTATAATATCACACACAGGGTTTGTTAATGCTGCGCATTTTACTTTCCCAGTGAGGAAAGGTGTTCGAATATATGCCCATGCTAGTGGGTACTTTTCAATATTGCCAGAGAATGTTCTGCATGTTACGTGCCTGCCTGTATAGTCTGTAGGCATTATGAACGTTCTCTTCAGTCCAATCAGTGAACTTCCCGTGTCCCGAAGGACTGTAGCAGGCTTGCCATTCACATATCCTTGATGGATGTTTATTCTGCCTTTGGAGTCTATTACCAAATTAGCTTCTTCATTGGCAATAGGAATGGAGTGGCTGCATGTTAAAATGCCATCTTCATAAAAGGTATTACAAACAGTACATTCATTTACGTTAAACATATCAAAAGTCTGTGCTGAGTTCACAGGGTGTTTCTCTGATTGTTCTTCATCTGATGATGAACTATCAAATAAGGTGGCATTGGCTTTCTTGGTCATTTGCCTACCTTTACAATCATGGCGATAATGTCCATACGCCTTACAGAGGAAACATTTACGCAAATTTCTAAAGGATTTACGCTCTTTATCTTGTCTGTTTACGATGTTCTGTAAATATGTAAGATATGCGGGGTTTTTGTCGCACATCTCACCTTGATGATGTGAAATTCTACAATATTTACAATGGTTGTACTTCTCAGATGTAGGCTTATAAGGTTTTTGCCTACTATAGGGTTTGTCATAGTTAGCCGATGCTACAAAATTTGTATCAGTAGCTTCACTGGCAAAACAATGTTTGTTGTCTGTGTAATAAGCCGAACCACGCCTCTCAATCTGCTCTACACTCGTACATTCATTCTCTTGCAAAAATTTTGAAAATGCTGATGGAATGGATGAAATGACTTTATCTCTGATGATAAGATCTTCTAACTTTTGATAGTTCTTATCAATTTTAGCTGCTGAAGTCCATTTGGTAAATATGTCTGGGACTAAGCATAGGTAGTCAGAGAACGTTTGAGTCGGTTTGGGGCTCAACTTGCTGAATTGTTCTCTGTAACCTGCCTCATCTAACATAAAATGTGCCATAATCTTTGATTTTAGATAATGGTAATCTTTTCTGAGGTCTTTGGGGATAGTCTCTATGACTTTCAGAGGCTCCCCTGATAAACTTCTCATATAAATTATATTCCATTCAGACAATGGGACCTGGTAATGGTCCATTAAAGTCTCAAAATTTTGGGTGAAGGCTGCAATGCAGTCACCCGAGGTATAATTTCTTACGATACCTTGGTATTTCTTGTACTGGATTTCTTTCTCCAGTCTCTCAGATTTCTTGGACTCTTTGTTTATGGCAGTCTCAGTATCAAGTTGTTTGATTTTTAGTTGCAGTTCCAGCTCTTCCCGCTTACTTTGAGCTGCTATCTCTGCCTTTTTCAGTTCGATATCTAACTCTGCTTGTTTTAAGGCTGTTTCTGCCTCTACTTGCTTGGCAGCTCTTTCAGTATCTGCCTGCTTTAATGCTCTTTCAGGTGCTCTTTCATCGCGTTCATTAGCTTTCTCACGAAGGTGTTCAGAGTATTTAGTTTCACTCCACTTTGTCAACTCGTCACCTGTTAACTTTAATTTTAAACCCATATCGATGAAATCATTTAATGAAGACATGATGGAAAATTTAAATGAAATATCAGACACACAATTTGTTACAAGTTGTTAGTAAAGTGAACAATTTACAATTGTGTTCTACTTACAATATGTGCCTACATTTGCATCCGAAAGTATATAGAAAGAAAAATATACTCAAGTGTACTGGATGCGGTGGAGCACGGTTGAAATTCGGGCTAGGAACTGTAGGGTCACTACTTCAAAACACAAATGACCTCTAAGGGCAAGGGTTTCAGATGGCACAGAAAACCTGCTTTGTTTTTGGAGGAAATAAATTAGCGTCTATTTGATGTGGTGTGTATGCTTGTCACTAAGTTTTGATTAGGTTTGTATGGCGTTGAGTGTAATTGTAGGTCGTAATGTTGTCAGTCAACAATTTTTTTTTTCAAAACCACAAGTTACTTTCTTTCCGAAACTTTCTGCTTTACACAATTCACTTTACAAATACAACTGACTATATCTCAACACTCTACAACATTGATGACACATCACTTACATTAAGATGACATTCAGTAAGGACATAGACATAAAGTTTACAAGATGGCGACAAGGTCACAATGGTGACAACTTCACAATGTCGACAAGGTCAAAACGGTGACAAGTTCCACAATCAAGAATGTTTTACACGTTTACAAGATCAAACAATATGTATGTACTTTACGTTCACATTTAGTTTCCACGTTTAAACAATGTAATAATATATATCAAAATGAGCCTTCACAATCACATTTAAATGTACTCTAAAGTTGGACAAAAATTTAAGTTCACAACTCTAGGTTTAAATGTTAATTACTTAAACCACGTTCATTTTAAAGCCGGACGAATGCCACCACGTCCACACATGTCAGGGTCTTAAACCTGGCTCGTTAAACCTAACACATGTGAGACAGTACAAGTACAACGTGATTTGACTTGAGACTCAACGACACGAAGTTTCAATGGATTTATTTACAGATCACACGCAGTACGATCTAGAGATGATCATTTCAATACATAAGTTTTAACAATACACTTACAGGCAACCCACAGCTTACAGTCTATCTCACAAGATGTACAAGCACTCGACTTTCAGGCACAGAACTACACGAAACCTTTCTCTCATCATACGTCCAGTCGAGTCCGAGTCCCAGAGCTGTCTGGCTATTTCTCGCAACGCGCCTGCCCCCCTGAAGTGGCTTTACGAGGCCTTCGTGCGTCCTGCTTTGTCCTTGCCTGAATGCTGGCTGTCTCGTCAGCCAGCAACCTCGCAGGCAGGTAACTAATACTCGCCTGGCGGGCGTAACGATGTTACAGCATCCCCGCTAGGGACTATTCGCCTGGCGGGCGTAACGATGTTCCTGCATCTCTGCTGGCAATACTTTAGACTCTGACACCGACATATATTTGTTGGTTATGGTCTCGAGTTTCGCGACGGCAGGCAGAGGATCTCTTTCAAGAGACAATGGTTGCGGTCATCCGGCCAGTATGGTCACTGCTATAGAGGAAAACAACGGCAAACTACCTCTTTGAAAGCTCCTAGTACATTATGATTCGCTTAACATGGCAAGTCATGACCGCCCACGCTTTCCGGCATGGCACATGATTGATTGATTAATGAATGCAAACCCTTCTCGGCCTTTTGGCTAAGATCAAAGTGTAGCATCTGCACTTGATCTTGCCAGGGCCACCAGCAGAGGCAGCCATCCGAATGACACACAGGGACATGGGGACCTGATGGAGCGGCTCTGGCCTTTGGGGGAACAGCGAGCCCTTATTTAAAAGCAACAAATTCTCCAAAACTAGATTTCGTCCAATTTAAACAATTAATAGTATCACTCAATGACCATACATAAAAGTGACAACAGGTGTCCCATTTTACCAATTAAAGAGAAACAGGTAGATGTGTCTTCTAAGAGAGAGAGAGAGAGAGAGAGAGAGAGAGAGAGAGAGAGAGAGAGAGAGAGAAGAAGAGAGAGAGATGGAAGACGAGAGAGGGGAGAAAGAGGGATAGAGATAAAAGTGGGAGAGGGCGAAAGAGGGACACAGAGAGGGAGAGAAAGAGGGGTAGAGAGAGAGGAGAGACGGGGAGAACTGAGAGAAGAGAGAGAGGGAGAGGAAAAGAAAGAGGGAGAAAGAGGGAGAAATAGAGAGGGAGGGTGAGATAGAGAGTGAGAGTGAGTGAGTGAGAGATAGAAAGAGAGAGAGAGAGAGAGAGAGAGAGAGAGATAGAGAGAGAGAGAGAGACATCAAAATGCCATGAAACAATCAAAAGTGCTGAATATTAAAGACCGTTTTGTTATTTTAAAGGGCTCCCAGCTCCCAACAGGGTCAGAGCCGCTCATGAAAGTCCCACGTCGTGTCATTCCCGTGACCCTCTGCATGTGTCCGTAGCAAGGTTAAGCGCAGATCTTCAATCTAAGCCAAGTGGTGATATTAAGCATGTTAGGCTGTTTAGAGGCTTGACAAGAATAGTTTTAAGTATCTTTCTACATTGCGACATGAACAATTGAAAGCACAACACATTTAATGAAAAATCGACGTGAAATACAAAAATGCATTACTAAATTCTCATGCTTGTAAAATAGAGCCATGAAGATTATAAACACTTTTATTATTACTTAAATTTCTTATACCGTCATTTATGGCGTCAATGACTGTAAATAATTTGTATAAAGGTCTGATACAAATTATTACAAATACTACAGTTATATAACATAATACATTTATGCTGCTTTGAGTTAATGTCCCATAAAATAATAACTGTTATAATGTTAAGTCCCTTTCCACTATTTTAATTACACGTGTTTATTTTCATGTTGTTTTTGTTCTTTAATTTTTTAAAATAACTTTTCTTTAATCTAGAATTTATTTACTTATTTATTTATTTTGTTTGTTAAATAAGGGATCACTGTTCCCTCAAGAACCAGAGCCGCCCGATCAGGTCCCCACGTCCCTGTGTGTCATTCGGATGACTGCCTCTGCTGGTGGCGCTAGCAAGATCAAGTGCAGATACTACACTTTCTTCTTCTGCGTTCATCCGTAGTTTTATTTCAGACTCTCACTCTTACGTTATTGTGTTGTGTCTGTTTACAGCAGAGCTACTTTACTTGCACCTTTAGGCTGACACATCAGACTTTTGTGGACATTTGTTGAACGGGTTAACCTTCCCGGGTGTTTCGAAGGACATTCCACTCTCACTCTGAGACGGACATTGGATTCTCACAGTTGTGGTGTCATCTACATCCCAGCTGGTCAAATTAGAACGGCCGAAGTCATCCCGGTCAACCCTCAAGGGAAGGTAGGAGACAATAGGCTCAACACCCAAGAAGGCTTCCATAATTGCAGAACCGACACATACTGCTCTTGCACTAGGTTCACCCAACTAATCGTCACGTCCTCCACATGGCCGCTTAGCCTCACTTCCGTATATTGGGCCTTCGGTTCATCACAGGCTGCTCCTCCGAAGCCTAGGAGGGACGTGTATGCAGACGACATCCACACAGCAAGATTTCGCTTCGGCCTTCCACGTAATGGATTTGCCAGCCAATATTCCATTTGGTGCCAATGGGACGCTTTTCCACCTTTGATAACGCTCACTCAATGAGCTTTAGATACTGACTGGGACGCTTTTTCACCATTAATGCCCACACAGTAGTGGCACTTGCCGTCTTTACAGACGTAAGGCCCAAGGTAGGCTGCAGATGCTGCTGGCTCAGCATCTCACCTTCATGCAGCACAGGATGAGTAACGGTCAGGCCCTCACAAATGGGGGATATTGACATAGAGGCGTTCAGCCATATCCCTCAGCTTAGAGCCGTAGAAAAAGTATCTGCAAGCAAGTAAAGGCATACTCCAAATTATTCGGACTTTATACGCAATGGGTTTGCTAGCCAAGGCAAATTCCATTTTGTTTCAGTTTCGCTTCGACCGTCGTTGATATTGTTTCTTTAATTATGAGCCACATCAGTTACGTGTCTATAAATGCTGCAGCTGAAGCGAAACAGAAGGAACATGTCAAAATCGTGTCAAAATCTGCCGTCTCTTTCTATTACTTATTAAAATAAACACCACACAATACTTATGAGAGAGAGAGAGAGAGAGAGAGAGAGAGAGAGAGAGAGAGAGAGAGAGAGAGAGAGATCAAAATGCCGTGAAACAATGAAAAGTGCTGAAAATTCCATCATGTGCCATGCCGATATGCGTGGGTGGTCATGTTCTGCCACCTCACTCGATCACCAGAGTCGTGGATCAACTCTGTTTTCCTGCCTCGACTGGCTTGACAATTAAGATTTTTTTTTTTCTAACAGGGTTCGTGGTTCCCAAGGTTGTCATAGCCGCCCATTAAGGTCCCACATTATTGTGTCTTTCGGATGACCGCCTCTGCATGTGGCCCTGGGAAGATCAAGCGCAGATTCTACACTTCTACTTTAGGCAAGGGGTCCGAGAGGTGATATTCAGGGTAAATGGCCTTTGACAGGCCGGACAAAAATGATTGAAGTTAACAATTAGTTCACGTGTTTAATTGAAACCACAAAGCATATAATGTAACAAGAAGGCGTATTACAAACATGCGCTATAACATTCACATTCATATAAAAACAACGCCATTATTTCTACAAAAGTTTTAAAGACAACTTAAACTTTTTATCTCATCATTTATGACTTATGTATTTCTAGACAACGTTATAAAACATTTACAAAAGATTGTAAGGAAAACTACAGTTATTTAAATAACTTAACATACATATCATGCTTTCAGTAATGTCCCTTTAAATAATATCTGTAGTAGGGCTATGTTCCTTATGCCAGTTTAATTACGTGTAGTGTTCTTTTCTAAATTGTAAAATAACTATCCTTTAATCGAGAATTTTTTCTTTTTAAATTAGGACTCGCTGTTCCCCGAAGTGCCAGAGCCACCAAATCAGGACCCCACGTCCCTATGTGTCATTCGTATAACTGCCTCTGCTGGTGGCCCTGGAATAATCAAGTGCAGATACTACATTTTCTTCTTCTTCTGCGTTCGTACCTACTGTTTTTATTTTTTTTTTCAGACGTAATTGCTGTCGTGGATTATTTTTAGTGTCGTCCCTGGAGTCAGGGGAATCAACACCCACATTATATTTTAACCCTTTATCATTATCCTTGAGAATCCACTAGATTCCGTCCACCACAATCCCTCAGTAAATGGACACCTCTTTCTCTCTTTCTCTATCACTACTGGATCATGCCCCCTCTCATTCTTCCCCAACACAACATACTCAACAACTCTAGCTTCCAAAAATTAATAACAATTAATTTATTAAAAGAAAAGTGTAATGTATGTGAGAAGTGTATGCGAAGAATGTGTGTCGTATACTATAATGTGTGTAGAATTAGACCAGCAGATTAGGAGCCAAGTCAGATCATCCTAGCAAGGTTACACCATAGCACGTTAGCTCAGCGCATAAATACCTCACCGAGCGATGTGTCTCTCCTGCCAGACGTTGACTTTCTCCGGTAGCTACTTGGTAATCCATGTACATGATCATCCGAAATAGATACAGTCTATAGTTTAACGCTGATCATGGATCGGTTACACACTGCATACTATAAGTCCCTATAGTTCTTAAATGTACGAATCACTGTACTGTGAAAATAGGTAACACTGTTATTGGTAACACACTTGATCCTATCTATTGTCTAGATTGTCACAAACACAATGTCCCTTGTAATATTCCACTAGAATCTACAACTCCATGTGAATGCTACGTTTAGTGTTCCTTTTTAATCCCTAGTGTTCATCTGATATGTGGGGTAAAAACGAACATCACCCATCCTAGGTGAACCCTATTACACAGGAATCGTTTCTATGGTTTTGCTCAACTGAACCATGTTCTGGTGGACCATCCTGATTATGGGCCCAGCATAAACACTATTGTATAAACCTTCTTCTCTGAAGTTATTCATCTTATTAAAACATTTACTGTTCATCTTGTGTTCTTCCTAACCGGAGTAGAACTTCATCAAAACTAGTGTAGAGCTTCCTCGTAACTGGCGGGGAAACTGTTAGAGAGATAATACACCTGGTGAGAGCACTAGTCACTGACCATAGTAGCTGAATGTAGGACTACGGCCTCGCTCAGATATTTATCAGCAAACTAAACTCTGTCATGGAGCAGAAGAGCTCATCACCTCGGTCTGAATTAGGATAAGACAAGGAAAGACCAATAGACAGAGTGCAGAACACCAGTAGGCACCCCACTGGAAGATCCTACAATTGGACATTTTCCCTATCTCCCAACCCATCCTCAATCTCTTCAAATATCACCCCACTACACTATTCTCACTAGCAGAGCTAATTATCACCTCACTACCTATTCTCAACTAGCAGAGCCAATTACCATATCACCCTAGCTAGTTCCTAAAATGCAGCTGCCTACAGTCGCCGACACTCTTTTACTACCTAACACAACGCAACACACTACGTTAAAGTCCTAAACTCTAACTATCACAAGTCTGTCCTACATTAATTATACCTAAATACAATCTATGGAGTACTTTATGTAACACCGCTTTACTCCTGAATCACATCTACATTTTGCCATGACAGTCACGTGTATATTAAATTTAATTAATCCTGAACACGGTAGATGTTTTCCAAAGTCATACAGATCTAGCGAAACACCGTCCGCTTAGGCCAACTCTCTCTCGTTTACAATCGCTGCAACAAATTAGGTTTTTCAAACAGTCTTGGATTGTTCTAGTGACGTCCTTTGATGTCAACACAAGATAGTCCCAAGGGCAGACTATCCATTTCCCTAACATCACAAGAATTATTGTCTCCCTTATCTCAAATACAGCACTCGTCTCTTTTTTTTTATCCTGCGAGTCGGCAAAATAACCTCGTCACATTTTCTGTCTCCCTGGACGGCTGTACCGTTTGATCTCACCGCCGCCAGTAATAAACACATTGCAGCTGTGAATCAGACTGTCTCTGTTATTTGTATTATCTGATTGTTAACTTCAGTGGTTTTCGTGAAATAGGCCCCCTCTTAAGAGAGTAGTCCATTTCACTCTTTCCCACTGTACGTTCAATCCAGATGACTTATTCCTCTTCTTCAGAAGCTGGGTGTCTTGAGAGAAAATCCACTCCAACATTTTCCTTCCCAGGTATATACTCCACTGTGAACTGGTAGGATTGAAGTAGCAACGACCACCGCATCAAACGGGCGTTGAGCTTCTGCGAAGTAGCCAGGAACATCAGGGTGCTGATGATCTGACTGAACCCGAAACTGAACTCCATACAAATAGGGCTGGAATTTCTGCACGGCCAATACGAGAGACAAGCATTCTCTCTCGACGGTCGAATAATTCCTCTCAGCCTGGAGAAGTTTCTTGCTTGTGTATGCCACAGGTTTCAAAACCGAAGCATCATCTTTCCCTTCCTTTAACAAGGCTGCCCCAATTCCAATCCTACTCGCATCCGTTCTCCACAACAAATGGTTTGGAAAGGTCAGGGAACTGTAAAAAATGTTTGCTGACCAAGGCCTCCTTGAACTGACTATAGGCAGTCTCGCATTCTGTTGCCCAAACGATTTGGTCCGGGAATCCCGTTTTCTGTCAATGGAGCTCCCATTTCAGTAAAATGTGGGATACATTTGTGGTAAAACCCACATAACGATAGAAAGGATCTCACATCCTTCTTCGATTTTGGCCATGGAGAATTTCTGATTTTTTTCTAGGTTCTTCTCCTCTGGGACAATGTATTCTGGAGTGATGGTGTGACCCAGAAAAGTTTGGTAACCAATAATGCACTTGGTTGGGCGAGCAGTAATCCCTGCTTCCCTGAGCCTATTAAAAACTCTCTCCAAGGATTGCAAACGGTCTCCCAAGCTGTCACTGGAAATCAGAATATCATCCATTAATGATACAATGGACAGATCATGTAAGGGATCTAGTAAAGTCCTCATCATGCACATAAACACACTAGGTGCATTGCTGAGTCCAAAGGGCATGACCTTGAATTCGTAGTGTCCACTAGGTGTACTGAAGGCCAGCAGGGGTCAAACCTCTGGTTTGACCGGTATCTGATAATACCCCCGACTCAGATACAACTTTGAAAAGTACAGAGCCTTATGGAGACTAGCGAATAACTGAGTTGGATTCGGCAAAGGTTTCACCTGAAAGTGCGTATGACTGTTTAGAAGTCGGTAGTCTATACAAAACCGGTGTTCTCCACTTGGTTGGCGTAACAAAACCACCCCCGCATTGTATGGGGATGTGGATGGCGTAATCACGTCATCCTATAGCAGTTTCTGTATTTCCTCCTCCAGGGCCTTTTCTTTAGAGAATGGCACTGGGTAAACCTTTTGGCGAACAGTGTGGTCAAAGTCATCTCAAACTCAACCAACCTAGTTCGACCTGGTTTATCAGTCAGTATCTCCTTATGAGACTTGAGAACCGGGGTTATCTTTTCCCTCTCCTGGGAGGTCAGATCAGAGTTCACCTGCACATCCTTGTAGGTTTCCTGGTGAACCAGTAGATATTCTCTGCCCTCGTTGGTTCCCACTTCAGTCACCACTGCAACTGTCAATGCCATGAGGTGGGCTGCTTTGTCTCCGGGTCTCCCCTCGTATTTCCGCAGGAGATTGATATGGAAAATCTTCGACTTTCCCCGGATCCGGATCTGATAGTTGGTTCTGGATATCACCCTTTCAAAGGGAAATGGTCCTTGCCAACCTATCTCCAGATTGTTTTTTCCCGTCGGGAGTAGCAACAAGACTTTGTCTCCTTCTCAAGAGATCTGTCTTTAGACCTACTGTTGTAGTAAGCCGTATGTCTTTTTCTGGCCTTTTTCAAGTTTTGATTCGCCAGAGTCCATCCCTTGTGGAGTTTTTCTTTCAGTTCCTCCACGTATTTATAGGAAGAGATCACTTCTTCTGACGTCTCCTCTTCAGTCCAACTCCTCAACATGGCTTCAAACGGTCCTTTGATTGGACGACCAATCAGCAAAGTCACGGGTGGTAGTCCTGTTGAGCCATGGGGAACTTCACGATAGGCAAAAAGTGCTGATGGGATATATTCATCCCACCTATCAAGTTTTTTCCTGTGCCAGTTTCAGGTGCATTGTCATCAACGTGCCGTTTAAACGTTCAACTTGTCCATTGGCTTGAGGGTGGTAAGGGCTGGTATGTATATGGTTAGAGTGGAACACCCTAAATACCTCCTCCATGAGTTTCTTACAAAACTGGGACCCATTGTCCGTCAGAATTTGATCAAGGAAGCCTAATCTGGTAAAGCCCTCCAACAGTGCGTCCGCCACTCGTTTCGAGTCAATCCTGGTCAACGTTATGGCTTCACCCCACATTGTACAGCAATCCACAATTCTGAATATATACATGTTCCTCTTCCTAGTCCTAGGAAGAGGACCCACGATATCGATGGCTACCCTCTCGAAAGGAGAGTTCATGATGAGCATTTGACCCAACACCACCGGTGCTGTCCAGTGTTTCGGTGCCACCCTCTGGCACCCAGGGCAATGACTTTACATACCGACGCACATCATCTGTCATTCTCGGCCTATAGTAATGGCAGGAAATTCGCTGCATCGTGGCGGCAATACCCATATGCCCAATAAAGGAGATGGTATGCCCCATATGAAGAATCTGGGAACGGTGGGCCTTTGGAACCACCAACTGATCGTATAGGTTGTCTCCCCTTCCGGCTCTCCTGTATAGTATCCAAATCTTCATGTAGTACTGCCCCCGTCCTGGTGGATCAGCACTTCTCTGCAGCTTCTTGTAGCAAGGACGTAAGATTCCATCCTCACTCTGGGCAGTTCGCAGCTCCCCCGGCAGTGGGTTAGTCACAATTGCTTCTGCCTCTTCCGTTCTCGTTTGAGAGCGAGTCTGTATTGCTCCCATATGGATTGGCTCCCTGGGCATTCCCAGAAAGACATACCGGCAACCGAGGATGACGGGGAAAATGGGATCAGTCAATACAGCGGCCATGATTGTGCCGGTGACATATCTTGACCGAATCTCCTCTTTAGCAATGGGCAACTTCATGGCTACAGCACTCTTCTGTGAGGCTGTATCTCCATGGTCCCATCTGTGAATTGTTCTGGGTGTACCAGATCCGGAGAAATCACGCCCCCCTTCCAGTCCAGTGTCGTATAAACACACCACTTGACGGCCGTTTACCTCTATCAATTCCACTACAGGTGGCCTATCCAGGTATGGAGTCTCTTCCTCGGCCTCGACCTGTTAGGTGGGCTCCACCTTAGGTTTCTCTGGGCACACGACGAAATGAGAGTCTCCTGACTTCACCTTGCAGTCGATAGCATTGTGTGTATTCGACCTGCAGTGTTTGCACCATTTCCCTGTCCTGGATTTTCCAATTCCGGACTTAAGTGAGCTCTCCTGGTGGCGAGCTTCCTTGTTGACCTTGGCATTTTTCAGTGACCACCTCCTTTGGAGCCACTTTACACGCCGCGAAGTGAGGGCTCTTAGCCTTTGATTTGCATTCCCTCGTATTGTGAGAGAGTGACTTACAAATCGAGCACGACTTCTTCCACCACGGTCGTTTTTGTGTAGAGCTCAAGGTGCTCTTGCTTCCCTCCTTCGTCTTCTCCAAACTCTCCTCTTAAATTTTCACATAAGATTCCCCTTTCTTGGATCCTGAATTCTTGGATTTCTTCCGGTCATGTTTCCCTTGACTTTTGATGTTTGTAGAGAGGTTTTCTGACGCCTCCCCATGTACCTCGACAAATCGTTCTGCCAATTTCGCCACGAGGTCAATACGTTCTGCCCCTTGTTCTCCCAGGAATGTCCTGAGAGATTTCGACATTTGCTTCTTCAGCTGGTCGACTACCATAGTCATGCGCGAACCCAGCCAAATCCATCCACTTATGGAGATAGGCTTTCAGACGCCCACTGTAGGCGGCAAACAACTCTCCCGGTTCTCGTTTGGCTGCTCGAAATTTTTTCCGGTAGGTGTGTGACGTAACCTCGAAACATTTCAGTAGAGCCGTTTTCAATTCGTCGTAATTGTTCTCGTTTCCTGGCAGTAGGCGAGAATAAACCTCGTAACTGGTCCCGCGTAATCTCTGGGACAGTTTAAGATTGCATTTGTCACGATCCAGACCCATAGCAACCGACATGGCCTCAAAGCGTTGTAGGTACTTGTCAATCTTCTCTTTGTCTTCCTCGTAGACGGCTAGAGGGAACTTCATAACAGGTAACTATGTCCACCTCCTGGGGTTGAGCCCGGAAGAAAGGAACCTCCCACTGCTCCCTAAGTTTATCTACTAGATTGCCTTTTAAGCTCGAGTTACCGCATTCGGTATTCACGCTCCCTTTTCTGAGCTTCTTGTTCAGCTTCCCGTTGCCTAGCAGCTTGCTCAACTTTAAGTCTCTTAGCCGCTTGCTTAAGTTCAAGTTTCTTAGCTGCTTGATCAGATTCAAGTTCCAGCCTTCTAGTGGCTTGCTCAGCTTCAAGTTTCTTAGCTGCTTGCTCAGCTTCAAGTTTCTTAACTGCCTGCTCATCTTCACGTTTCTTAGCTGCTTGCTCAGTTTTAAGTTCCAGCCTTCTAGTGGCCTGCTCAGCTTCTATCCTCTTAGTTTCTAACTCCATCTTTCTCAATTCCATCTTTGCCATCCTGTCTTCCCTTTCTGCTTGACAATAATCCCTCTCCACCTCCTGTATGTAATCTGTTAGTGCAGAACCCGACAAACCCATTTCTTCCCCCTGTGCCCTTAGTTCTGCCATAGTTAGTTTAGGAGTAGCCATATTTCAGAGAGGTAAGTCAGCAGATTGAGTGCAAATTACTCCATGACAAATATATAGATAATGATTAAATACAATGTATCTATATATATAACACCACACCACAACACACCACAATTATTCAGTGACAAGAGCAGAATTAGGACCAGAGACCTAAGTAGACGTGTGAAGTGTGAACAGCCAAGATATGTGTCTTAACCCCTATCCACATTCACCCTAGCTGGATCCTCACTAATATGATATCTCCGTTCTGTAACTAAAGATCCCGTGTCGAGAAATCCCGTGTCAAAAGATCCCCTCTGTCGAGAGATCCCGCTGTCCAAAGATCCCGTTTACAAGATAACCCGCTTATAAGAGATCCCGCTGTCCAAAGATCCAGGACGATCCCCCAATATTGTCGTGGATTATTTTAAGTGTCGTCCCTGGAGTGAGGGAAATCAACACCCACATTATATTTTAACCCTTTATCATTATCCTGGAGAATTCAATAGATTCCGTCCACCACACTCCCTCAGTTTATGGACACCTCTTTCTCTCGCTCTCTCTATCACTACTGTATCATGCCCCCTCTCATTCTTCCCCAACACAACATACTCAACAACTCTAGCTTCCAAAAATTAATAACAATTAATTTATTAAAAGAAAAGTGTAATGTATGTGAGAAGTGTATGCGAAGAATGTGTGTCGTATACTAGAATGTGTGTAGAATTAGACCAGCAGATTAGGAGCCAAGTCAGATCATCCTAGCAAGGTTACACCACAGCACGTTAGCTCAGCACATAAAGACCTCACCGAGCGATGTGTCTCTCCTGCCAGACGCTGACTTTCTCAGGTAGCTACTTGGTAATCCATGTACATGATCATCCGAAATAGATACAGTCTATAGTTTAACGCTGATCATGGATCGGTTACACTCTGCATACTATAAGTCCCTATAGTTCTTAAATGTACCAATCCCTATACTGTGAAAATAGGTAACACTGTTATTGGTAACACACTTGATCCTATCTATTGTCTAGATTGTTACAAACTCAATGTCTCTTGTAATATTCCACTGGAATCTACAACTCCATGTGAATGCTACGTTTAGTGTTCCTTTTTAATCCCTAGTGTTCATCTGATATGTGGGGTAAAAACGAACATCACCCATCCTAGGTGAACCCTATCACACAGGAATCATTTATATGGTTTTGCTCAACTGAGCCATGTTCTGGTGGACCCTCCTGATTATGGGCCCAGCATAAACACTATTGTATAAACTTTCTTCTCTGAAGTTATTCATCTTATTAAAACATTTACTGTTAATCGTGTGTTCTCCCTAACCGGAGTAGAACTTCATCAAAACCAGTGTAGAGCTTCCTCGTAACTGGCGGGAAACCTGTTAGAGAGATAACACACCTGGTGAGAGCACTAGTTACTGACCCTACTAGCTTAATATAGGCCTACGGCCTCGCTAAGATATTTATCAGCAAACTAAACTCTGTCATGGAGCAGAGGAGCTCATCACCTCGGTCTGAATTAGGATAAGACAAGGAAAGACCAATAGACAGAGTGCAGAACCCCAGTAGGCACCTACTAGAAGATCCTACCATTGGACATTTCCCCTATCTCCCAACCCATCCTCAATCTCTCCAAATATCACGCCACTACACTATTCTCACTAGCAGAGCTAATTATCACCTCACTACCCTATTCTGAATTAGCAGAGCCAATTACCATATCACCCTAGCTAGTTCCTACAATGCAGCTGCCTACAGTCGCCGACACACTTTTACTAAATAATCACAACGCAACACACTACGTTAAGGTCATGGGATTCTAACTATCACCAGTCTGTCCTACATTAATTATACCTAAATACAATCTATGGAGTACCTTATGTAACACTGCTTTACTCCTGAATCACGTCTACATTTTGCCGTGACAGGCACGTGTATATTAAATTTAATTAATCCTGAACACGGTAGATGTTTTCCAAATTGATACAGAGTTAGCGAAACACCACACACTTAGGCCAACTCTCTCGTTTACAATCGCTGCAACAAGTTAGGTTTTTCAAAAGTCTTGGGTTGGTTTAGTGACGTCCTTTGATGTCAACACCAGATGGTCCCAAGGGCAGACTATCCATTTCCCTAACATCACAAGAATTGTGTCTCCCTTATCTCAACTACAGCACTCGTCTCTTTTTTATCCTGCGAGTCGGCAAAATAACCTCGTCATATTTTCCCTCTCCCAGGGAATTCTCAAGGACGGCTGTTTGATCTCACAGCTGCCAGTAACAAACAACTTGCAGCTGTGAATCAGACTGTCTCTGTTATTTGTATCATCCAATTGTTAACTTCAGTGGTTTTCATGACAATTGCGTTGAGCCTGTTTACAGCAGAGCTGCTTTTTTACGCTTTTATGATGACACATCCGACTTCGGTGGGCATTTATTGACTAAGTTAACCTCCCCGGGTGTTTTGAAGAGCATTCTTCTCTCACTCTCAGACGGACATTGGACTCTCACTATTGTGGTGTCATCTACATTCCAGCTAGTCAAGTTAGAAAGGCCGAAGACATCCCGGCTGGCCCTCACTGACATTCAGGGGCATTACCAGCCATCCAAGGAGGCTTCCATAATTGTTGAGCCGACACTTTTTGCTCTGGTACTGGGCTCACCCAATGAATCGTCACGTCCTGCACATGACTGCTTAGCCTCACTTTCGCATATTGGACCTCCCGTTCACCACAGGCTGCTCCTCCGAAGAACAGGGGGAACCACTATGCAGACCACATCCATACAGCACGATTTCGCTTTGGACTTCCACGTAATGGATTTGTTAACCAAGCAATATTCCATTTCTTGCCAATGGGACGCTTTTCCACCTTTGATAAACTTCACTCAGTGAGCTTTGCTTACTGACTGGGACCCTTTTTCACCATTAATGTGCACACAGTAGTGGCACTTGCCGTCTTTACAGACGTAAGGCACAAATTAGACAGCAGATGCTGCTGGCTCAGCAACTCACCTCTATGCAGCAGAGGATGAGTAACGGCCAGGCCCTCAAACTGGGAGTTATTGTCTTAAAAGCGTTCAACCATATCCGTCAGCTTAGAGCCGTAGAATATATGTCTGGACCAAGCTTGTGGTGGCACCTTGCAAATTATTCGGACGTTATACGCAATGGATTTGGTAGCCGAGGTATATTTCATTTTGTTACAGTTTCGCTTCAACCCCACTGGGGTTGCTAGTCGGTTATTTGTCAGAACTGCGACGGTATCTGATCGTCTTTCTCCCATGGGTCGGAGCTTGGCAAGCATGAGAGAGAGAGAGAGAGAGAGAGAGAGAGAGAGAGAGAGAGAGAGAGGGAGATGGAGGGAGAGGGAGGGAGGCAGAGTGAGGCAGAGGGAGGCAGAGAGAGGGAGAGGGAGGTAGAGGGAGGGAGAGGGAGGCAGATGGAGAGAGAGGGAATGAGAGTGAGGCAGAGGGAGGCAGAGAGAGAGAGAGAGAGAGAGAGAGAGAGAGAGAGACAGAGAGAGAGAGAGAGAGAGACCTTGTCGAACGATCATTCAAAAATGCCTCGCCCGCTCACACCGCGATTCTGGCTTCGCGCTACAGTCATATTCTCGAAACTGCCTTACTAACTTGTGTCGGCTGGGAAGTTCCATTTGAGACAACGAACGCCAGACGCAGGACTGATCTTGCAAATCAGACCAGCCCTCACATATTACACTCTGATCTTAGCCAAAAGGTCGAGAAGGGATAGTCTATTTGTTTTTTAAAGAGCAAGCTTTAAACATGCCATGTTTGATCACTTACATTGAGAAAAGCTGAGATAGATATATCTAGAGTCTTTTCCCTAGAATCCACAGTTGGGATGAGCTGTTGATCCGGGGAGGGGGGGGGGGGCAGGAAGACCTAAATACACAAGGAGAAGACAAGTAAATACAGAAATAAATAGTAAAGGGAGGACATGGATGGAGCTGCATGGTACAACTAAGGGTAGGACGTCTTGGGGCGAGTTGGTTAAGGTACTGTGAACCCAATGGAGGACAAAGAGAGGACAAAAGAAGATAAAGGCCGGGTTTAAACACAATAAGAGAAGCATAAGACTCCAACTCAGGGAGTAACTATGATGTCGATGCCATTTATTATCTATATTGTGTTCGTTCATTCTATACTATATTTCTGACTTACTTATTCTGTATTTGTTTAACAGTGGGAAGATCATGTCGCAATATTAAGGATCATTTTTAAGGGCTCGCGTTTCCCAAGGGGGTCAAAGCCACCCATCTAGGTGCCAAGTCATTGTGTTACTCGGATGACCGCCTCTGCTTGTGGCCCTGGAAAGATCAAGGGCACATTCTACACTTCTATCTAAGCCAAAGTACCGGGAGGCGATACTAAGGATGTTTGGCCTTTCACAGGCCGGACAAAAAATTTTTAAAGAATATTATACGACGACGACTGCCATAGAAAGCACAAACAATTTAATGTTAAATCGAGGGGAAATGAAAAAAATGCATTATTAAATTATCATGCATGTAAAATAAAGCCATTACTTTTACACAAACTAAAAGACGACTTATTATTATTAAATTATTATTCCATCATTTAAGTTGTATATAACTGTAGATAATTTCTATGAAAATTGTATAAAAGATTATTATAAATACTACAGTTATTTAAATCGCATAAAACAATTATGCTGCTTTTAGTAATGCACGTTGAAATAACTCTTAGGTGCCATGTTTCTTTCCGCTATTCTAATTACATGTGGTCATATTAATGCGTGCGAATGTGTGTATTTCGTGGTGGGGGTGGGGGGATAAATATCTTTTCTTTAATCCAGAATTTATTTTTTTTATTTAATAAAGTCTCGCTGTTTCCCCAAGGGCCAGAGCCGTCGCATCTAGTCCCCACGTCCTTGTGTGTCATTCGGATGACTGCGTCTGCTGGTGGCCCTGGCAAGATCAAGTGCAGATACTACACTTTGATCTTAGCCAAACATTAAGTGATGTTTGTCAGAACCTACAAACAAACATTTCTAGTGCGAGTTATTTCTCATTTATCAGTAAGATGATATCCCTTTATTAGATCGTCTCACTATAGTTTACTACATTTCCGTGTTCTGAAATTCACTGACAAGAATATTTTGTTAGAATGTTCCACTATGCACAAGAGAAGTCGTGTCTATTTTTGTGTAAAGTGCAAACTTTAAACACGCCATGTTTGATCACGTACATTGAGAAAAGCTGACATAGGTATATCTAGACAGTCAGTCTTTTCCATGGAATCCACAGGTGAGAGGAGCTAGGGAGGGGGCAGGAAGACCTAAAAACGCAAGGAGAAGAAAAGTAAATACAGATATACAGATTATATGGAGGACATGGATGGAGCTGCATGGTATAACTAAGGATAAGGCGGTAGAATTCTCCCTTTTGCGACATCAAAGATTCTCATTAGCGTCGCAAATAAAAACGCTGAGTCAATCATCATCCGAAACGAGCGACCAGCGAGAGCGATCTTTGATCTCTCAAAGTAGGCCTGAAGAAGAAACTCCGCCTTGTTTAACCCAGACGTTAAATTTGTACACCGTCAACAAATCAACAAACAACTTGACAGATGACAATTTTTTTTGTTCAAAACAAACAATCCAACTTTGCTGCAGCGTTCCCGATAAGCTTACGAAAGAATTTGTTTTAACCCCGTTTAAATTCCCGGCAACTGAGTTGTTATTTTAACTCTTTTACTCGTTCTTCTTATCTTTTGTGCAAGCTTAAAGATTTCAATTTGACTTTGCGGTTACTGTGGGAATAACTGATGTTCCACATTCGAACAATATCTGTAACTATGTGTTTTAAGTGTTTCAGCCAAAGTATTATTCATTTATTCACTTCATGTGATATGTAGCTCTGCCGTATTTACCTGACGAGATGCAGCGAAATATGCCAGGCAATAAACCGTGCAACTTATTAGATGTGGCTTCTGTGGTTAAATACACCAAGGGAATACATTGTGTTGAACATATACACAGTCTGTTGCGGGCAGGTTTTCTAGTTTAAATTTTACACGAAGGAGAGTCTCCCGTCTACTCTTCGTCACTTCTAGCTCCTGGGGATCCTAATGTGTGCCACAACACACAAAACCTTGCGGTGTGGTGGTAGCACTGTCGCTTGCCTGCATGTCTGATGTGTACATGTGTTTGAATCCACATCGATACCGAGCGTTATTTTTTTATGGCCGGAGCTCAGCCTAAAACCTGATTCTTTATCGGCTTGACCGGGTTCTTTACTTTTACTTACCGTAGTTAGCTACATCGCTGGCGAATGAACCAGTGAAGGCATGGCAAGACTAGAGAAAGACAATGGAAGACAAAACTAGAGAAAGACAATTGAAGACAAGACTAGAGAAAAGACAATGGAAGGGAAAACAAGAGAAAAGACGGTGGAAGACAAGACTAGAGAAAAGGCGGCGGAAGACAAGCGTAAAGAAAAGACAATGGAAGACTATAGTAGAGAAAAGACAATGGAAGACTAGACTAGAGAAAAAACGAGAGTGAAGAAAAAACAATGCAAGACAAAAGTATCGAAAACAAAATTAGGGAAAGATTAATGGAAGACATGCGTATATAAAACAAGACAAGAAAAGGGTAATAGAAGATAAAACTAGAGAAAAGACACCTGAGGTCAAACCCAGAGAAAAAAAAAATACAATGCAAGACAAGACTAGAGGAAAGAGTGTAAGACAAGACCAGAGAAAAGACGATGAAAGACAAGTCCAGGGAGAAAAAAAAACAATAGAAGATAAAACTAGAGAAAAGACAAGACTAGAGAAACGACAATGCTAGACAAGACTAGCGTAAACAAGACTAGAGAAAAGACAGCAAGACAGAAGAATATAGATGTGCAAGACAAGACATCTCGTTTAATGTGTATGTTTTGCAGATTAGTTTTCTTTTCATTTAGCTACAATGTGTTATACTTGTGTGATGTTTGATGGTCATATCATAATGTTGTTATTGTTTACCATATGAATAAAGCTTCTTCGTCGTCTTCTGCGTTCATCAGGAGTGTTTTTTCTTTCGGACGTGATTGCGTTGTGCCTGTTTACAGCAGAGCTGCGTTCTTGCGCCGTTAGGCCGACACATCCGACTTCTGCGGGCATATGTTGACCGGGTTAACCTTCGTTAGGACGTTAGGTTTCGTAGGACGTTTGACCCTCACTGTTGTAGTGTTATCCCCCATCCCAGCTGGCCCATTTAGAACAGCCGAAGACATAATGGTCAGACCTCAAAGGAAAGCAGGGGCAGAACATGGGCATTCCCCGCCATCCAAAGAGGCTTCCATACTTGCAGAGCCGACACACAGCGCTCTGGTACTGGGCTCACCCAAGGAATCGTCACGTCCTGCACATGGCTGCTTAACCTCACTTCCGTATATTGGGCCTTCCGTTCACCACAGGCTGTTCCTCCGGAAACCAGAAGAATGCAGTCTGCAGATGATGCCCACACAATGAGCTTTCGATTCAGACTTTCCACTTAATGGATTTGCTATCCATGCAATATTCCATTTCGTGCTAAAGTAATTCTAAGAGTTGTATTTTCTCATTAATGCACTATTTATTCATAACAATTCGGCGTGGCTGAAAATTTAAGAGCGTTCGCTCTTAAACTTCCGATGCACTGATGACGAGATCAGGCGTTCAATCCCTAAACTGGCATTAAGTTGCACTTCAACATTGACTTCTTTCACGAAGCAATGTCAAACTACTGATCGTAAAATTGTACAGACAGTTAACCGGGGAGTGATTTTTATCTCTTGCCTACCGATCCCGCTAGGCCCCATCAAGACGCTCGTCGTCAGCGAGTAGTTGAACCGAAATATACAAGGTCCTGATATAGAAAACACAAGTGTGTTTGCTTGATGGAGCGATCCTCCCTCGAAACCGTCACTCGTGTTGACTTTGACACGTTTTACAATTTGGTTTTCCATCTTCGATAAACCGTGACAGAGGTTTTCTTTAATACAGATCTACACGCGGTGAAGACAATCGAAATGACTGCCGCAAAATTAATATCACTGATATGTCTCATAGGCTGTACAAGAAATACTAGAAATAATCTCGATCTCTCTCGTAATAGATATTAAGGATATTTGGCCGTTTACAGGCCTGACAAAAATTTTAGATTCATATGAAAGGGGATGGCCCTGCCATTAAAAGCACAAAAAAGAGACAGTGAAAAATCGAGAAGTAATAGAAAATGCATTACCAAATTTCATGCATGTAAGATAAAGCCATGGCTTTTACTCAAACTTTGATAACCACCTAAAATTATTATCGGACTACATGACGCCAATGATTGTAAATAATCTGTATAAGAGAATTTTGAAAACGTTATTTAAATACTACTGTATTTAAATAATATAATACATTTATGTTGCTTTGAGTAGAGTCCCTTAAAATAATACCCGTTTCAGTGTTCTGTCCCTTGCCAACATTCTAATTACATGTATTGCTTTCAATGTGGTTTTTAAAATAAAATTTTAAATAGCTTTTCTTTAATCGATAATTTTTATTTTTATTTATATTTTAAATAAGGGCTGGTTTTTCCCCCAAGAACCAGAGACATCCCATCAGATCCCCACGTCCCTGTGTATCATTCGAATGACTGCCTGTGCTGGTGGCCCTGGCAAGATCAAGTGCAGATACGATACTTTGATCTGAGCTAAAAGGCCAAGAAGGTTTTTTTTCTTCATATCCTTTACAGGACATCGCTGTCAACACCAGCATCTTTCAGCTGTATGTTGATTTCTTGGCAAGATTACGCTCAGTAGTTTGCCATTGCTTTCCGAGCGGCTGGCTCACATACCCCGTATGTTACCGATGCGATTTGAACCAATGCTGATTCTCACCGTCGTCACGTTACTTACGAGAGTATATGATATTACGGAGAAAAGTCATAACCTCTAAGCCACGAAGCCGGCCCAAGAAGGGATAGCATTAATAAATTGACGTAAACAAAAATTATAGGTGTCCCATTGAAACATTAAGTGATTGTTGTCAGAACCTGCAAGCAAACGGGTCCGGTCCTCTAGTACGAGTTATTTCCCATTTACCAATAAGATGACAAAACTGTATTAGATTTAATCCCTATAGTTTACTACATTGTCGTGTTCTGAAATTCCCTGACAAGAATATTTGGTTAGAATGTTCCACTATGCACAAGAAATCTTGTCTATGTTTTTTTTTAAAAGAGCATACTTCAAACACGCCATGTTTGATCACTTACATAGAGAAAAGCTGAGATAGGTATGTCTAGACAGTCTTCTCCTTGGAATCCACAAGTGGGGGAGCTGGTGAGGGGCTGGGGGGAGAGGGGGGAGACCTAAAAACGCAAGGAGAAGAAAAGTAAAGACAGAAATAAATAGTATATGGAGGAGACGGATGGAGCTGCATTTTATAACTAAGGATAGGACGGCTTGGGGCGAGTTAGTTTAGGACCATGTCCCCATAGAGGACAAAGAGAGGACAACGGAAGATGGACACACAATAATAGAAGCATAAGACTCAACTCAGGGAGTAACTATGATGTCGGTGCCATTTATAATCTTAATGTTGTTGATTCATTCAGTATTGTAATTCCGATTCAGCTTGTATGTATTTGTTTAGCAGTGTGAAGATCACTTACTGTAATATCCTCGCTTTTGCAACATCAGAGATCTTCATTAGCGACACAAATGGAAACGCCGAAGTTATCATCATCAGAGACGAGCGAACAGCGAGTGTGGTCTTGGATCTCCCAAAGCACGCCTTGTTTAACCCTGACGTTAATCTTGGACATCGTCAACAATTCAACAAACAACTTGACGGATGACAAGTTTTTTTGTTTTTTTTTCAAAACAGAAAATGCAACTTTGCTGCAGCGTTCCTGTTAAGCTTACTAAATAATTCTTTTTAACCTCGTATTAATTCCCAGCAACTGAGTTGTTATTTCGACTCGTTCCTCTTAGTTTTTGTGCAAACAGAAAGATTTCATTTTGAATTTGCTGTTACTGTGGGAATAACTGATATTCCACAATTCGAACAATATCTGTAACTATGTGTTTTAAGTGTTTCAGCCAAAGTATTTTTCATTTATTCACATCATGTGATATATAACTGTACAGCATGCACCTGACGAGATGTAGCGAAATATGCCAGGCAATAAACCGTGGAACACATTGGATGTGACTTCTGTGATTAAATTCACCTATGGAATACATAGTTTGAACATATAACCAGTGGGTTGTGGGCAGGTGTTATAGTTTTAATTTTACATGAAGGAGAGTCTCTCGTCTACTCTTCGTCACATCTAGCTCCTGAGGATCTTAATGTGTACAACGTGCAAGAAGTACCTTGCAGAGGGTTACTGCGATGTGGCTAGCATACATGTCTGCAGGCCTGGTGTACATGTGTTTGAGTCCCCATCGATACGGAGCCTGTTTATTTAATGGCCGGAGCTCAGCCTAAAACCTGACCGATGGTTCTTTACTTTTACTTACCGATCTGAGGAAAACGACATAGTTAGCTACATCTCTGGCGAATTGATCAGTGAAGGCATGGCAAGACAAGACTACAGAAAAGACAATAGAAGACAAGACTAGAGAAAAGGCAATGGAAGACAAGATTAGAGAAAAGGCAATGGAAGACAAGACTAGAGAAAAGACAACGCAAGACAAGTGTAAAGATAAGACAATGCAAGACAAAATAATCGAAAACAAAACTAGAGAAAAAAGAATTGAAGACATGCCTATACAAAACAAGATTAGAGGAAACACAAAAGAGAGACTAAAGAAAATACAATAGAAGACACAACAAGTGGAAAGACAATACTAGTCAAGACCAGAGAAAAGACAATGCAAGACTAGACTCGCGAAAAAAAAAGACTTGAGAAAAGACAGCACAAGGGAAGAATATAGACAAGGATACGCAAGACAAGATATCTCATTTGATGTATATGTTTTGCAGATTAATGTTATTTTCATATAGCTATAATGTTTTATACTTGTACGATGTTTGATTATATCTAAGATCATCTGCGACAAGACCAAGAGGACGCCCAAGAAGACAATGGATTGACGACATCAAAGACATTGTACAATCACACTGAATAAAACTATCCACTGCCGCCCACCCGGCGCTGGAACGCAAATTATTCCTCCCCACGCCGTTTGACGGCAGAAGTGGAAGATGAAGATGATGATGATGATGATGATGATGATGATGATGATGATGATGATGATGATGATGATGATGATGATGATGTTTGATGGACATTTCATAATGTTATGTTTTAAGATATGAATACAACAATTATAAGAGTTGTATTTTATCATTTATGCACTGCTTATTCATAAGGCAGTCAGGTCTTAGTCAGATATGACTGAGCTACCGTATAACAGTAGACGGTACTACCTGGTTTCTGTTAGCGCCGAACGTTGGGCGGCGCTTACCAAACCCGACACCCCACATTGTGCCAACGGCTTCGGGCGGAAGAGCGCAATTGGGAGGGTACAAGCCTTACCCTGGTGCGAGGAAATGCAAGCTAAAGACAAAATTGTCATGGCAGGGCAGACCAGGCCATAAGCCTTGGTTGGCGACTGGTCTAGGATCGAAGCTCCGACAGGCGGACAGTTAGAGCATTGCTTTGCTGATCCGGCAGCTTCTGCAGCTTGTCTTGTTCCAGATGTAGGGGTGTTACCTTTCCTCTGGAGTGAACTGGGCAGGCCGAGAGAGGGATCATGCTGCATGGGCAACACATGATCTCTATATTTTAGCCCAGGCTTTGTGCTATGGAGAGGCAATAACTCCATCCCTGGTCTTAACTGGTCTCGGAATCAAAGCGAGAGGCAACTGTTACGGGTTATAAGTCCTTGTCAGTTGGCGTAGACATGGGGCGCCACGCGTTGCCTCTGACGGTGGGAGACACCTATAGGTGTCACTGATCAGCTACCGCCCGCCTCAAGCTGGGCAGCCCCCAGCCAATTGGGTGCTGATCCGCCACAGCCTGCCTGCTTCAATGGGTGCTTGGGGCTAGGACAAAATCTGAATCGCAGGCTGTAAAACCAATGCACCAGGTACAAACAAAAATATAAATAGAAACCTCAAGCTACGGCTTGCAACCTGGAACGTGAGAACCATGTGTCCAGGATTTTCCACTGACTTGACCAATATTGACGATGTGAGAAAAACGGCTGTGATTGATGCCGAACTCAATCGTCTTAACATTGATATTGCTGGCCTGCAGGAGACTCGCCTCGCTGAGGAAGGGTCACTCAGGGAAAACAACTACACCTTTTTCTGGAAGGGTAAAGGGCAGGCAGAAAAAAGGCAACACGGTGTGGGCTTTGCAGTGAAGAATTCGCTACTGGGAATGATTGAAATTCCAGCAGGAGGAAATGAAAGACTATTATCCCTGCGCTTGGCAACCTCTTGTGGGTTTGCCACCATTATTACTGCATATGCACCGACACTCGATTCCTCTGATGATGTGAAGGATTTGTTCTATGAGGAGTTAGACTCTGTGATCAAGGCAGTTCCAAAATCCGACTACATTTATATGCTCGGTGATTTCAATGCTCGTGTGGGCAAGGACTCGAGTTCATGGCCAGTGTGCCTTGGAAAATACAACATCGGTCGCATGAATGAAAATGGGCAAAGGCTGCTGGAGCATTGCACCAGTAATGACCTATGTATTGCAAACTCTTTTTTTAAAACAAAAGAGATGCATAAGGTCACATGGAAACATCCAAGATCCAGCCACTGGCATCAGCTGGACTTCATTATCACACGGAGACAACATCTGAACCATATATCATTGACTCGTAGTTACCACAGTGCTGACTGTGATACGGATCATTCTTTGGTTGTTGCAAGGGTTAGACTGAGACCAAAGAGAATCTACACAGCTAAACACAAATCTAGCCCCAGGATTAATATTATTAACACTCATGATCCTGAAAAGTGCTTTCAGTTTCAACAGCAACTTGAAGACGCTTTCACTGATACACCAGAAAATTGTACAGTAAATGATAAATGGAATAAACTTAAGGAAACTCTTTGTAAAACTGCCGTAAAGGTTTACGGCACTGTGGATCATAAGAGGCAGGACTGGTTTGCGGCCAACAGCGAGACTCTGCAGCCCTTGATTGATAAGAAGAAGAAAGCTCTCTTAAGAAACAAGGAAAGACCAACGCGTAACACTCTGAGTGAGCTAAGGCAAGCTAGGAAGGATGTGCAAAAGGCTGCCAGGCAGTGTGCAAATGATTATTGGATCAAGTTATGTGAGTCCATTCAAATCGCAAGTGATAAGGGAGACATAAGAAGCATGTATGAAGGAATAAAGAAAGCCTGTGGTCCAGTGATCAAAAGAAGTGCACCATTGAAAACCTTGACTGGAGAAGTCATCACTGATAAGAAACAGCAGATGGACAGATGGGTAGAGCACTATTTGGAGCTTTACTCAAGTGAGACCAAACTAGCGGATAATGCCCTCAACGCCATAGAGGCTCTACCAACTCTTGACCACCTGGACACACTTCCCACCATAACAGAAGTTAAGTGTGCTATAAATGAACTTGCATCTGGCAAGGCTCCAGGTAAGGATGGGATTCCAATAGAGGTTATCAGGAGTGGGCAAGACACACTCACTATACAGATCCACCAGCTAATAGAGCTATGCTGGCGTGAAGGACAAGTCCCACAGGATTTCAAAGATTCAAGCATCATAACACTGTACAAGAACAAGGGCGATCGGAGCGACTGCAACAACTATAGGGGTATCTCACTTCTGTGTATTGTTGGAAAAGTATTTGCCAGAATTGTTCTGCGCAGACTTCAAGTCCTAGGAGATCAAGTCTACCCCGAATCACAGTGTGGCTTTCGACAGAACCGGTCTACCACTGATATGATATTCTCATTGCGACAAATGCAAGAAAAATGCCGTGAACAGAATCAACCACTGTTTATTGCCTTCATCGACCTCACAAAGGCATTTGATTTGGTCAGTCGTGAGGGTCTGTTCAAGGCACTAAAGAAGATTGGCTGCCCACCAACTCTTCTGTCCATTGTGGAATCGTTCCACACAGGCATGAAGGGTATAATCAAGTTTGATGGTGCAACTTCTGAAGAATTTGAAATCAAGAGTGGAGTTAAGCAAGGTTGTGTACTAGCTCCCACCCTCTTTGGAATATACTTTTCACTTCTACTGAAATATGCATTTCGTGATCAGGATGGTGGTATATACATTCACTCACGCTCAGATGGCGGCCTCTACAATGCTCAGAGATTGAAGGCTAAGAACAAAATTAGGAGGGTACTGATCAGAGAGTTGCTTTTTGCAGATGATGCTGCAGTTACGACCCACTCTGAGGAAGAATTGCAATGTCTACTATCTGCATTCTCCAATGCTTGTTCTGAATTTGGTTTAACAATTAGCAAAAAGAAGACACAGATTATGTCACAGGGTGCACATGGGGTACCATCAATCTTTATTGACGACGCCGAACTAGAGATAGTAGACCATTTTACATATCTAGGATCAGTGGTAAATAGCAAATTATCCCTAGATCAGGAAATCAACATCCGGATTGGTAAGGCAGCAACAACAATGAACAGGTTAAGAAAAAGAGTCTGGGAGAACAGGAAGCTTACTGCCAAAACAAAAGTCCTTGTCTATCAAGCCTGTGTCCTTAGTACTCTTCTCTATGGCAGTGAAACCTGGACAACTTACTCACACCAAGAGAACAATTTAAACAGCTTTCATATGCGGTGTCTGCGAAGAATTCTTGGTATTAAGTGGCAAGACAAAATCACAAATACTGAAGTATTGGAAAGATCAGGTTGTGTGACAGTTTATTCCATGCTCAGTCTTCGTAGACTTAGATGGATAGGACATCTTAGGAGGATGGATGATGGTAGAATACCAAAGGATATCTTATTTGGTGAATTACAGATCGGTAAGAGATCTCAGGGTCGGCCTCTACTACGATACAAAGATGTGTGTAAGCGGGACATGATTGATACAGGCATTAATAATGCACATTGGGAGCAAGTCGCCGCTGAACGTGTTGCATGGAGGGCAAATATCAGAAATGGAATAAAGTCAAAGGAGAAAATTATTGCAGAAAAGTCACACACCAAGCGTTTGAGACGTAAGATGGTGCATGATGGTGGAAATGACCACGTGTTCACATGCACCCACTGTGAACGGACATTTACAGCGCAAATTGGCCTTATCAGTCACACTCGCTACCGCCATAGTTAAAAGTTATTATGCCTTTTTAAAGCACAAACTATCGTCTGTCAAGACGGCAAGGTGCCAATGATTCATAAGTTAGTTAGTCGACAGATCATCCTCAATGCACGTCGAACCATTTAGTCCATAAGTGATCGGATCCCCTCCTCAGCAAATCCCGCGGCGTGTAGCGGCTAACGACACCAGTTCTGTGTTGGTTTATCAAACTTCTTTGGCTTCCTGCGTAGTGTTCTTGTTTGGCCACGTAGAGCATTTAGAATGACAGCCTGGTCCATGGCGCGTCCGACCTCCACAGTAGCCTTATTACCTGCGAGCTTGTCAGCCCGCTCATTTTCTTGTATTCCCGCATGCCCTGTCACGAAGATGAAACTAATCTTTGCCAGCCGAGACCGCTCTAGAGACAGCATCCACTCTCTTCGAACCCACCCAATCTCTATTCTCTTGAGCATGCTCATTGTGTCACTAAGGAAACATGCCCTAGTGAATGTCTGTGTCTCGAGCCATGTTATTGCTTTACTTACTGCCATGACTTCCATAATCAGGCTACTTGTGGTCTCAACAAAAGCACCAGAGTCCTTCTTCACAATTCTCCCTCCGGCCTGAGCTGTAAAGGCCCATGAGCTTCTCACAAGTCGGACGACCGAACTATCTGTGTAGACCACAGCATCGCCACCTATCGAGATCTCGGAAATCAACGCTTGTACTTCCGCCTCCACAGCAGCCGGATTTTCTTGTCTGCGTTTTCTGTCTAGTTGGATGCCAACAGAAAAGGATGTACAGAAATCTGTTGGCACTTGTATCCACTCCTCGCCAGGTTCTAAGTCCTCAAGTGCACATACCTTTTGAAGAATGTCTTCATCTTGACCAATCCACGACCGTCCTCTTTTTAACCTGCTGCCCTTCACCTTCATAATTTCACTATGCAGTGGATGCTGTGTGTTTGCGTTAACTCTGAGGTAGGCTCGTGCTCTGCAAATGTGTAGTCTGTCTTCAATGGTTGGAAAATCAAAAAGGTAGCGCATCGCCCTGCATGCTGTATCTCTTGTACATGCAAGAGTAATGCGCATAGCTTCGTTCTGTATCCTTTCCATCCTTTCTATCTGCTTACGGCTGAGCGTGATGATCGCCATCGCATATTCAAAAACAGACATAAGCAGTCGACGAAGCCGAACGGATAAGAGCGCTTGATCTTAAGCTTCCGGTGCACTGATGGCGAGATAACGAGTTAAATCCCTAAATTGGCATTAAGTTGGACTTCAACGTTGACGTCTCGTTCACAAAGCATTGGCAAACAACTGAACGTAAAATTGAATTGAAAATCAACCGGGGGTTGATGACAACGTCCTGTAAAGACATGTAACTGTTACTATTTCATGTTTAGGTTGTCTTCTTAGTTCATCCATGCTGTTGTGTTTGTTGCTGTTATTGTTGTTGTTGACATAATTTTGCTGCACTTGTTTAAACCAAAGCTGTGATATCTGCACATTTTGAAGTAAGGTACTTCGCCGCTAGCCTATTGGTCCTTTATGGGCAAGATGGAATAACCTATGAGCCTACCTAGCAGGGTAATATGAAACGACCACGCTTATAGGCAATTCATGTGATGATGATGAACATAAAACTACTTAATTGGTTGCGCACTGAGCTGGAGTTCAGCCGACAGGTAACTGTTGGTTATATAGTCTCAAGTTCGCTACACTAGGCAGAGGATGTCTTTATAGGGTGAATACCTACTATCACAGACCAGTATGGTCGAGGCCAGGAAGGAAAGGAATGACTGATTAACTTATTTACATATTTTGAATAACGAAGACACAAACAATAGATTGCACGATTCATTGCCTGGCATATTTCGCTACATCTCTTCAGGTAGATACTGCAGAATTCACACAACATTAAGGAAAATAACTAGATAAATCCTTCAAGCTGAAATATGTCTAGCACACCGTGAATCGATAATTCACAGAATAACACATGACCCCTGACCCAGATATCATTAATACTCGCTGTTACATTATAACAGTTCTTATTGCTGTTATCGTTATCATGGCTATTATCGTTAATACTCGGTGTTATCGCTACAGTCGTTGTTGTCATTGTTACCTTCGGTGTTATTATCTCTACAGTTTTTGTTGTCGCTACCATCGGTCTTATCGCTACAGTCGTTGTTGTTACTTTCGGTGTTATTATCGCTACAGTCGTTGTTGTCATTACCATCGGTGTTATTATCGCTACAGTTGTTGATTTGTTACCATCGTTACTATTATCTCTACAGTCGTCGTTGTTGTCGCTACCATCAGTCTTATCGCTACAGTCGTTGTTGTCCTTGTTACCTTCGGTGTTATTATCTTTACAGTTGTTGTTGTCGCTACCATCGGTCTTATCGCTACAGTCGTCGTTGTTGTTACCATCGGTGTTAACCCTCTTTCCGTTAAGATCGATGTTATCGTAACGATCATTACTATCGTTACCATCGCTATGTTATCACGGTTATCGTTAACATTGTTGTTATCGCAGTCATTGTTTATCCCCGCTGATTACATTGTTTATGTAATAATGAGCAACATCAGCTCATCACCATCATGTGCCATGCCGGTAAGCGTGGGTGGCCATGTTTGGTCATGTCACTCGATCACCAGAATCGTGGATGAGCTCAGTGTTCTTGTCTCGACCAAACTACGTGGTCAAGCCATACAGGTATTTACTCCTTTGCCCTCCTCTTGCTCTCTTTCCCTAGATCTTGCCAGTTGTCACCAAGTTCTCCAATTTATTTCTTCTTATAATGTGACCAAGAAATTGTGATTGTTTACGTCTAATTTCTCTAATCTGTTTACTGTTATCATTTGCTTTTTGTAGGACTTGCCCATTGTATTCTTTGCATTCTCCTCAGAAACCACATTTCCATAGCCATCAGATGTTTTTCAGTTTGTCTGATTATTGTCCGCCCTTCACGTCCATACAAAACCACAGGTTCTATGTAGCACCTCAACACTCTTTTTCTCGTTGCAAATGACATAATTGTATTGGTCAGTATGTTTTTCATCTTCAAAAGTCTGATTTCGCCATGGCGATTCTTGTTCTAATCTCTTTAAGGCATCTCCCATCAGATGTTATGACTGTTCCGAGATAATTGTACCGATTCATGTGTTTAAGAATATTCCCATTTACTTGTATATTACATTGTTGTATTTCCTTCTTCTTAGTGACGACCATAATATGAGGTCTTCTTACAATTTAATTTTAACCCAAGTTGTTTACTGTGTGCAACGATGGCATCTACTAAATGTTGCAGATCCTGTTCATTGTCTGCAATCAATACTGCATCATCCACACATCTAATGTTATTGACGTTATGTCCCCAATGATGATTCGTTTCATATCGTCAACATTCCTGAAAATACTTTTACTGTTCCGGGAAAAAAAAAAGATCTGGAGACATTACACATCCCTGTCTCACACTTCTCTTAATATGCTGATATTGGCCTACTTCATATCAATCTTTAAGGCAGCTTGTTGTTTCCAATATGTTATTTATGAGTCTGCCGTCTTTCCCTACAATTTGCATATCTGCAAGCTTCTCTATCATGATGACACGTCTTACTTTATCAAAAGCCTTTGTGTAGTCAATAAAGCAAAGATGTAAGTCTGTTATTACTTCTATAGAACGTTCAATTAATGTCCTCAGCATATACACAGCATTTACTGTAACCTTGACTTCTACATACCCGCATTGTCATTCTCATATTTCGGGTTGTATTTTCTTCCTAACTCTTTGTATGATAATTCTTAGCAAAATTGTTGTGGTGTGACTCATTATACTAATTGTTCGATATTGATCAAAGCTCCTGATTTCTTCGGGATTGCAATAAATATAGAACTGCATAATTCTGGAGGTATATCTCCAGTATTATATATTGTGTTCTGCAGGCTGATGACTTGATGTATTCCATATTCTTCTAGGGAAGTGATCATTTCTGTTGAGATGTTATGTTGTCTGGACCTGGGGTCTTGCCAGATTTCATATGGTTAAGAGCCTTCTGAACTTCTATCTTCAGAACTGATGGTCCTTCATTATTACTCCGAATATCATAATGTTCTTCTCTTGTATCATTTTAAAGGTTTTTCATATAATCTGATTATGTTCTCATGTTTTTCTATTATGATTTTTCCATCTTTTGTTTTCAGACAGCCTGTTGATGTAGGTGTTCTTTTCTTAGTAAGCTACACACTTCTTTTGTGCTTTAATTTGGTATTTTTACCGTTGTGTTGATTTTCAATTTCTATGAAATTATTTTCAAGCCATGCTACGTTGTCTTCTTTACATAATTTTCTGACTTTCCTGTGAATCTCTTCATATTTGTCAGGATTATTTTTGTATCTTGTTGTTTCAATTAGTCATAAAATTTCTTCAGTCATCCATTTCTTACGACCTATTTTCTTTAATTTTGGGTTAGTTGTTTCTGTGGGAAAATTGATTGAATTCTTCAACATTTTCCATTGATCATCCACATCTTGAAATAGGATCTCTAGATCAGACAATATATAAAATATGCTCTGTACCTCTATGTTGAATTTGTTTTGTAGTTCCTTGTCATTTCTCAATGTACACAGATCATATTTAATGTTTCCTTTTATATACTTGACTTTCTCTATCTTTACCCTCAATGTACCTGTAAGTAATCTGTGATCACTGTAACAGTCTGCATTTGGAACTGTTATTGCGACTGTTAATGCATTTCGGAACCTTCTGTTAATCAGGATGTAATCTATCTGGCTTGTAATCCTGCTGTCAGGACTTCTCAATGTCCATAATCTTCTGTAATGTTGCTTAAACCAGGTGTTTCCGACTGTCAGCTCATGTTCTTTTACCCATTCTACAAATCTGTATCCTCTCTCGTTTCGTTCTCCCAAACCGTGTTTACCTACTGTGCAACCATCACCTTAATTTCCTCCTTTCGTATTGAGTTACCCAGTATGATGTTTATTTCTGAATTTTTACATTTTTTTAAATCACACAATCCCTACCGGGCGAGGCTGCTTTCGCCGTTTCTCTGATTTTCGATGATATCGCAAAACATAATTTTCTTGGTATCTGTAAAGAAGGTAGTTTACCATTGCTTTCCTAAGTAGCAGTGACCATACTGGTCAATGACCATTGTCTCCCCCCAAAAAGAGGTCCTCTGTCTATCGTCGTGAAGTTGGAGACCATAACATACAACTATCTGTCTGCTGCTCTTCAACCTCATCCACCACCTGCACGTATGGCTTCACGTAACCCTGATCGGGTGGCTAAACGGGTACTTCACCTTGCCCAAGGGTAGGCTAGCGGAGGGAAGGAGGCACCTTACTTCTCCTTTGATAGGGGATACCCTTCCCCGCTACACCTACATCAGCTTCGTCTTTGAATGTTGCTGCTGAAACGAAAAAGAAACAACATGTCGCAATCGTGTCGAAAACTTCTCGCTCTGTGTATTACTTTTTAAAATAAAAACAACACAAAGATTATGTTTCTTTTTTTTTTTACTGGTGGTTTTGTTTATTTGATCTGGTAGCAAGTTCCTGACCATGCTAATGCTGCTCGCGAGAATGACGTGATACTATAATAAAACTATTAATAATAATAATAATAATAATAATAATAATAATAGAAAGGCAGTTTTAAACGTCTTAAAACGCAATGGGCGTATAGCGCCAGACCTATATTTTGAATCGACCAATCGGCGATCTTTGAGCGAGGTGGTAAGTATCACATCTGCCACCTTTAATTCCCAAGCAATTTCCGGCTATCTATTTTAGGCAGGGACGATCTGTCAGCTTGGGTCAATTTTAAGAATCCACCCCGATGCAGATTCGAATTCGTGACCACAGGTGGCGTTTAGACACTACGCTACCGCGGCTGCCCTGTTTAAAGCTTACTTTTTTTAAAAATATATAAAATAACGAGACAAGACTTCTTGTGTATAGTGAAACAGTCTAACGACATATTCTTGTCAATGTATTACAGTGGAAGAAAATGTAATTTATTAAAGTGAGACAATCAAATACAGATGTATTATCTGAATTTTACAAGAGAAATAACTCGCACTAGAGCACTAGAAACGTTTGCCTGTGAGTTCTCACAAGAATCATGTAATGCTTTAATTGGACACCTGTGATTTCTTTTAACATCAATTTATGAATGCTATCCCTTCTCGGCCGTTTGGCTAAGATCAAAGTGTAGTATCATCACTAAGATCTTGCCACGGCCACCAGCAGAGGCAGTTATCCGAAAGACACACAGGGACGCGGGGACTTGATGGGGTGGCTCTGGCCCTTGGGTGATATAGCGAGCCCTTATTTAAAAACAACAAATTCTCTAAAACTATATTTCTTCCAATTTAAACAATTAATAGTATTACTCAATAACCATACATAAAAGTGACAACATGTGTCCCATTTTCCAATTAGATTGAAACAGGTAGGTGTGTCTTCTACAAGAGAGAGAGAGAGAGAGAGAGAGAGAGAGAGAGAGAGAGAGAGAGAGAGAGAGAGAGAGAGAGAGATAGAGCGCTATGGTGGAAGAGAAAGGGGGAGAGGGATAGGTATATAAGTGAGAGAGGGTGAGAGAGGGAAAGAGAGTGAGGGAGAGAGAGGAGAGAGTGGGAGAACTGAGAGAGGAGAGAGAGAGGGAGGGAGATAGAAAGAGGGAGATAGAGGGAGAAATAGAGAAGGAAGGAGAGAGTGAGAGTGAGAGTGAGTGTTTGTGAGAGAGAGAGAGAGAGAGAGATCAAAATGCCATTAAATAATCACAAGTGCTGAATATTAAGGACCGTCTTGTCTTTTTAATGGGCTCGCCGCGCCCAACGGGTTCAGGGCTGCTCATGAAAGTCCCACGTCGTGTCATTCGGAGACCGCCTTAGCATGTGGCGATAGAAAGATCAAGCGCAGATTCTACACTTCAATCTAAGTCAAGTGGCGATATTAAGGATTTTAAGGCTTTTAGGCCGTTTACAGACCTGACAAAAATAGTTTATTATACACAACGCGACGACAGGTGCCTTTGAAAGCACAACACATTTAATGAAAAATCGAGGGAAAATAGAAAAATGCATTACTAAATTCTCATGCATGTGAAATAAAGCAATTATGTTTATAAACACCTTTATGATAACTTAAATTTCTTACTCCATCATTTATGGCGTCAATAGCTGTAAATAATTTATATAAAGGTATGATAAATCTTATTACAAATACTACAGTTATTTAAATAACATAATACATTTATGCTGCTTTAAGTAATGTCCCATAAAATAATAACTGTTATGATGTTAAGCCCCTTAACACTATTTTAATTACACGTGTTTATTTTTTTGTTGTTTTTGTTTTTTAATATTTTTAATAACTTTTCTTTAATCAAGAATGTTGTTTGTTGTTTTGTTTTTTGTTTTTTTTTAAAATAAGGGCTTGCCGTTCCCTCAAGAACCAGAGCCGCCCGATCAGGTCCCCACGTCCCTATGTGTCATTCGGATGACTGCCTCTGCTGGTGGCACTGGCAAGATCAAGTGCAGATACTACACTTTCTTCTTCTTCTGCGTCCATCGGTAGTTTTCAGATTCTCACTCTGACGTTATTGTGTTGTACCTGTCTGCACCTTTAGGCCGACACTTCAGACTTACGTGGGCATTTGTTGAACGGGTTACCCTTCCCGGGTGTTTCGAAGGACATTCCACTCTCACTCTGAGACGGACATTGGACTCTCACTGTTGTGGTGTCATCTACATCCCAGCTGGTCAAATTAGAACGGGCGAAGACATCCCGGTCAACCCTCAAGGGAAGGCAGTAGACAGTGGGCTCACCACCCAAGAAGGCTTCCATAATTGCAGAGCCGACACATACTGCTCTTGTACTGGGTTCACCCAACTAATCGTCATGTCCTGCATATGGCTGCTTAGCCTCAATTCCGTATATTTGGCCTCCCGTTCACCACAGGTTGCTCCTCCCATGACCAGGTGGGACCACTATGCAAACGACATCCACACAGCAAGATTTCGACTCTGACTTCCACGTAATGTATTTGCTAGCCAAGCAATATTCCTTTTCGTGCCATTGGAACGATTTTCCACCTTTTATAACGCACAATCAGTGAGCTTTCGATACTGACTGGGATCCTTTTTCACCATTAATGCCCACACAGTAGTGGCACTTGCCGTCTTTACAGACGTAAGGCACAAGGTAAGCTGTTGATACTGCCGGCTCATCATCTCACCTCCATGCAGCAGAGGACGAGTAACTGCCAGGCCATCAAACCGGGAGATATTGACTTAGAAGCGTTCAACCATATCCGCCAGCTTAGAGCCGTAGAAAATATGTCTGGACCAAGCATGTGGTGGCACCTTGCAAATTATTCGAACTTTATACACAATGGATTTAGTAGCCGAGGTATATTTCATTTTGTTTCAGTTTCGCTTCAACCCCACTGGACTTGCTAGTCGGCATCGTTTATTTGTCAGAACTGCGACGGTATCTGATCGTCCTCGCGCCTCTGACTTTCGTTCTTGATTAATGAAAGCATTTGTTACATATTCTTTCTCTGCAGTTCATCTTGCGACGATCCAAAAGTTATACCTCTAACGCCGCAATACGATTACTCGCGTTTGTGACTGTTAATCATTATCACAAGTTCCGAAAACCAAAAAAATAGAACCGAAGTCCTATTCCATTATTCCATGCGCCATTATTCAGGCAACCGAGTCCTCCGGATACAACTACCAGCATTTTAACTGCAACAACATTAACATGTGCTACTGGAGCTGGAATTACCGCGGCTGTTTATCACCAGACTTGCCTTTCAATAGATCCTTGTTAAAGGGTTTAAAGTGTACTCATTCAAATTATGGGAACTCGATAGAGTCCCGTATTATTATTTTTCGTCACTACCTGCCCGTGCCGTGAGTGGGTAAGTTACTCGCCTGCTGCCTTCCTTGGATATGGTAACCGATTCTCATGCTCCATCGCCGGTATCGAACCCTGATTCCCCGTTACCAGTTAAAAACATGGTAGGCATGCCACGTACCATCGACATTTGAAAGGGTAGACATTTGAAAGATGCGTCGCCGGCATGTGAGGCCATGCGATCGGCACAAAGTTATCCAGATTCACCAGTGGGAACGCCGCGCCCCGCGAAAGGCAACGACGATTGGTTTTGATCTCATAAAAACGCTCTTTCCACGAGGGTCGGAGCTTGGTATGAATGTATTATCTCTAGAATTGCCAGAGTTATCCAAGTCGGATCTTGTCATCTAAGGAACCCCGACTGATTTGATAAGCCATTTGCGGTTTCACCGTGAGACAGTGTGAACTTAGACATGCATGGCTTAATCTTTGAGACAAGCACATGACTATTGGCAGGATCAACCTGATATCTATCGCACAGACGGACTATTCACGCACACGCAAGTCAAGAGTAGTAATCGCTCTGCGTACTCTCTCGGTACCCAGTGATACATTCAAAACTACTGTACGCCTACCGAAGAGCTTTCAAGCTAAGCCGGGCAGGACTGCCTTAGGAAGCTACTGAAGATTAAATGGCAAGACAAGATCCCAGACACTGAAGTCATAGAAAGAGCGCCCATGCCCAGTATCCACACTACACTAATGAAGAATCAGATTCGCTGGGCTGGTCACTTGACTCGCATGCCATATCACAGACTACTAAACGAATTTTTTAGGGCGAGTTGCATCATGGTAAACGCTCCCACGGTGGCCAGAGGAAACGCTTTAAAGACACTCTGAAAATCTCACTGAATGCTTTTGGAATTCACCATGACACCTTGGAGACTGCAGCCAGAAACCGAAATTAGTGGCGTGCATCATTACGCAAGGGTGCAGTCACGTGTGAGGCAACCAGGACTGCAAGAGCTATGAAGAAAAGGCAGGACATAAAAACCACTGCAGGAAATCCTCCTCCAGAAACGTCAAGCATTCTTTGTCCACATTGTCAAAGAACATCTCGAGCCAAAATAGGCCTTATCAGCCATCTTAGAACTCACGGCTCCATACTTTCAACCCCACTGGATGCAATGAATGGAGATCATCATTCTTGATGGACAAACAACAAACAACAAACAACACAAGCGAAATAACTAGCCCACGCTTACCGGCATGGCACATGATGGATGGAGAGCACAAGAAACGTTTTCTTGTAGTTCTGACAAAAATCACTTAATGTTTAAATGGGACACCTATTATTTCTATTTACATCAATTTATAAATGCTATCCATTCTGGTAGAGGCGTCGGAGGCCAGAGTGGAGTGGTATTTTGTTTAGATAAAACAACTGCAAAAGCTTTACTTGGATATAACGCAGTTAGTGATAGAATCATCACTATTAGACTTAAAGGCCGTCCAAGAAACACAACACTCGTACAGATACATACAACTACTTCAACAGCAGAGGAGGACGAAATTGAAGATGTTTACAATACACTGCAAGACATATTAAATAACATTGGTCATAATGATATAGCAATAATCCATTCAGCATGTGCCACGCCGGTAAGCGTGGGCGGTCATATTCTGCCATCTCGATCACCAGAGTCGTGGATAAGCTCTGTGTTCCTGTCTCGACCAAGCCACGTGGCCAAGCCATCCAGGTATTTGCTTCTAGGTCTCCCCCTTGGCCTCTTCCCTTCGATCTTGCCAGTTGTCACCAAGTTCTCCAATTCATTTCTTCTCATAACATGCCCAAAAAAGTTTGACTGTCTACGTCTAATGACTCTAATCAGTTTACAATCTTCATTTGTTTCTTGAAGGACTTGTTCGTTGGTTTTTCTATCTGTCCATGGTATTCTTTTCATTTTCCTCAAAAACCACATTTCCACAGCAATTAGCTGTTTTTCAGCTTGACTGCTTATTGTCCACGCTTCACATCCATACAAAAGTATAGGTTCTATGTAGCATCTCAACACTCTTTTTTCTCTTTTCAATTGATATCTTTTTGTTGGTCAGTATATTTTTCATCTTGCATAAGGCTACAAGCGCAAAGGCAATTTTTGTTCTAATCTCTTCAAGGCATCTCCCATCAGCAATAATACTGGGAGATTTTAATGCAAAAGTAGGTACAGGAAGAGCTGAAAATGAGAGACACGTTTTAGGAAAATTTGGATTGGGAAACAGAAATGATGCAGGTGACATTAATTGAATTTTGCACAGAAAATGAGTTAATGATAGCCAACACACTTTTAAAACAACACCCACGAAGACTCTTCACATGGAAGTCCCCGGACAGTATTACCAAAAAATCAAATAGATTATATTTTAATACAAAGAAGATGGAGATCAAGCATAACATCTGCGAAAACCCTACGATCATCAGTTATTAGAAGCAGATCTGAAATTAAAACTCAAAAAGCTTACCTGAGGACCAAGGCCACTTCGTTTTAATCTCACAATAATACCAGATGCATTCACTGTAGAAGTAAGGAATCCTTTTGGGGTCTTGATGTCTGTACAAGAGGAAATTACACCTGATGAACTGGCAGTACAAACTAGAGATATCTTTATAACTGCAGCCAAAGATTCAATTCCGACAAAGAAAACGCAACTTAAGCCATGGATTACATCAGACACGTTAGAACTAATAAAACAACGAAGGGAACTGAAACAGAAAGGAGGTGAATCCGATAACAGCAGGATGAAGTATAAATCTTTAACTCGAAGGAAAAAAGGAAAAACACAAGAAAGGGCAACAATCAATATACAAGATTGCTGTACCAGAATAGAGCAATATCAAAAGACTACGAAATTTTCAAAGAAATGAAGTTATTGACAAGAAATGTTCAACCTCAACTGAATGTTACGAACGAACGAACGAACGAACGAACAAATGAACTTTATTGTAAAAGGGTAACAGATTGGGCACGCAGGCCCGTCTTACATTCGACCCTTTCGATCACTCATCTTTCATTCATCAAATGTGAATGTTACATTTACATAGGGGAAAAAACACATTGTCAAATGGTTTTGCAAGAATAAACAATGCATATCACGCATGGTACATTCACATGGGAAAAAAAAACATTGTCAAATTTAAGTTGTAAACATAAACAGTGCATATTGCAATATTGTGAGACACATCCCCCATCCACCCTCACACCCCGCAGCCACCCACACATCCCTAAGCCACCCACACATCCCCCACCCACCACTGTGTTATCTGTGACAAGATGGGACATACCTTAACAGAATCTAGACAAATTGTAGAAAGATGGCAGGAGTATTGCAGTGGAATGTATGATATGAGTGACTGTAAGAATATGAATGAGATAAATGAGCCAACGACAGCATAGACAGAACCTGAACCCTCATTAGATGAAATTGCACGGGCAATAAAGAACCTGAAGAATGGCAAATCACCTGGATGTGATGCGATACCAGCTGAGCTCATTAAAGCGGGAGTATAAGAAAGCATACAAATCTATCACGCATTATGTAAAAAGATATGGAAATATGGTATATGGCTAAAAGTTTGGAAGAGAACTATCTTCATTCCAATACCAAAAAGGACAACCTCAAATTATGCACCAACTGTAGAACTGTTGCCCTGATCAGTCATGCAAGTAAAATTCTATTAAAAATCATAACGGAAAGACTTCGTAAGAAATGGAAGAAGAAATTAACGTGGTTCAAGCTGGATTTAGACAAGGAAGAGGAACAAGAAATCACATACTCAATATGCGTTTAATAATAGAGAAGTGCAGATAATTTAATGTAAACCTATTCTCATGTTTTGTGGAATATTCAAAGGCATTTGACTGTGTACAACATTAGAAACTTTGGAAAATCATGAGAAATATGGGCTTTCCACCACATGTAATCTATATCTATAAAACAGAATGTATTTATGTGGGTGGGTGGGTTTGTGGGTGGGTGGGGATGTATTGGATGCGTTCGATAACGGTCCATCCGATTGAGATGAAATTTTCTACACGTCTTCTTTTCATTCCCGCGAAACCAACTGTCATAATTTTTAGTGTATAATCAGCTATTTACTTACTAAAATGTAATAATTAAATTACATGACTTAACATAAGAAAAAATATATAAAGGGACATAACTTTTAGTAGCATTGCTATATCTTAGGTTAAGTCCCCTGGCTATAGATAGATAGATAGATAGATAGATAGATAGATAGATAGATAGATAGATAGATAGATAGATAGATAGATAGATAGATAGATAGATAGATAGATAGATAGATAAATAGATAGATAGACAGATAGATAGATCTGACCCGATAAATAGAGAGTTTGGGATAGACGGCGGGAGAGACGGACGGATGGACGGGCAGGCATGCATGCAGGCAGACAGGCAGGTAGATAGATAGATAGATAGATAGATAGATAGATAGATAGATAGATAGATAGATAGATAGATAGATAGATAGATAGATAGATAGATAGATAGATAGATAAATAGATAGATAGATAGATACATACATAGATAGAAGGATGGATTGATGGATTGATGGATGGATGGATGGATGGATGGATGGATGGATGGATGGATGGATGGATGGATAGATAGATAGATAGATAGATAGATAGATAGATAGATAGATAGATAGATAGATAGAAGGATGGATGGATGGATGGATGGATGGATAGATAGATAGATATATAGATAGATAGATAGATAGATAGATAGATAGATAGATAGATAGATAGATAGATAGATTGATAGATAGATAGATAGATAGATAGATAGATAGATAGATAGATAGATAGATAGATAGATAGATAGATAGATAGATAGATAGATAGATAGATAGATAGATAGATAAATAGATAGATAGACAGATAGATAGATCTGACCCGATAGATAGAGAGGGTGGGATAGACGGCGGGAGAGACGGACGGATGGACGGGCAGGCATGCATGCAGGCAGACAGGCAGGTAGATAGATAGATAGATAGATAGATAGATAGATAGATAGATAGATAGATAGATAGATAGATAGATAGATAGATAGATAGATACATAGATACATAGATAGAAGGATGGATTGATGGATGGATGGATGGATGGATAGATATATAGATAGATAGATAGATAGATAGATAGATAGATAGATAGATAGATAGATAGATAGATAGATAGATAGATAGATAGATTGATAAATAGATAGATAGATAGATACATACATAGATAGAAGGATGGATTGATGGATGGATGGATGGATGGATGGATAGATAGATAGATATATAGATAGATAGATAGATAGATAGATAGATAGATAGATAGATAGATAGATAGATAGATAGATAGATAGATAGATAGATAGATAGATAGATAGATAGATAGATAGATAGATAGATAGATAGATCCCAGCCAGCGCCTGGGCGAAGCCGGGCCGGGTCAGCTAGTACAACTCATAAGAATGCTCTATCTAGACCAACAAGCAGCGGTTAGAATAGATGGCGAGAAATCAGATTGGTTTGACATCAAGCAAGGAGTCCGTCAGGGATGTGTGCTGTCCCCTGTTTGTTTAACCTGTACACCGAAAATATGATGAGAAATGTAAGAGATTATATAAATAGGAAGCTATATGATGCCCTAAATATCGGTGGTCTTGACATACCAGAGATTCGGAATGCTGATGAGACAGTATTGTTATCCACAACACAGACTGGTGTAGAAAACCTAATAGCCTTAACCCAATTGAACAGTGAAAATCACAACTTGTATCTTAACATTGCAATAACAAAGATAATGCATACAGATAAAAACCACTATGGAGAAAGAAATATATGTTAATGAGGAAAAACTGGAGGTGGTGGAAAATGTTGAATATCTTGGGTCATTGATTACCAACAACGGTGACACAATGCAAGAAAGTAAACGACGACTATCAATTGCTCTTCAAAGACTAAAACAACTGAATAAATTATGGAATGGGACAGACAGAACTACAAATATTAGATTTTTAAGAGCATGCATCTTTCCCATTGCAACATACGCCTGTGAGACCTGGACACTTACTAAACAAGCTGAACAGCGCATAAATGCCTTTGAAGATAAATGTTATAGATGAGTTCTAAGAATATCTTGGGTAAAGAAAAGAACAAATGAATCAATACTTCAATAGCTGAATATTGAAGAAGGTTGGCTATTAAAAATGATAAAAAAAAGAAAATTGAAATATTTTGGTCACTTGAAACGTCACGAAAGTTTGGAGAGGACAATAATGGAGGGGTATATGCATGGGAAGAGAGGAAGAGGAAGGCCAAGGAGAAGATGGGAGCAGGATGTGGTGGATGATCTTCAGATTGGTGTATCGGACGCGGGACATCTTGCTTATGATAGAGAGGTTTTCTTGAAGGTTGTTATGGTAGCGATGTTCTGCAAAGGACATGCTACTGAATGAATGAATGAATCCATTCTTTGCCTTTTGGCTAATATCAAAGTGTAGTATCAGCACTTGATCTTGCCAGGGCCACCAGCAGAGGCAGTCATCCGAATGACACACGGGGGTGCGGGGACCTGATGGGGCGGTTCTGGCCCTTGTGGGAACAGCGAGCTCTTATTTTAAAAAAAAAAAAAAATTCTCTAAAACTAGATTTCTTGCAGTTTAAACAATTCAAGGTGTCACTCAACAAGTGTCCCATTTTTAATAATTAGATTGAAACAGGTATGTGTGTCTTTTGAGCGAGAGAGAGAGAGAGAGAGAGAGAGAGAGGGAGAGAGAGAGAGAGAGAGAGAGAGAGAGAGAGAGAGGAGAAGAGAGAGAGAGAGCGAGAGAGAGAGAGCAAGAGAGAGAGAGAGAGAGAGAGCGAGAGAGAGAGAGAGAGAGAGAGAGAGAGAGAGAGAGAGAGAGAGAGAGAGAGAGAGAGAGATCAAAATGCCGTAAAACAATCAAAAGTGCTGAAAACTAAGAATCTTTTTCAGGAGTCGTGTTTCCGAAACGGGTCAGAGGTGCCCATCACGGTCCCATGTTATTCGGATGACCGTCTCTCCATGAGGCCCTGGCAAGATCAAGAGCAGATTCTACACTTTAGCTTTAGCCAAGGGGTCCGAGAGGTGATATTAAGGGTGTTTGGCCTTTGACAGGCCGGACAAAAATGTTGTATCATTCGACTCTGAAAATACAGTACTGAAAGCCCAAAACATTTAATGTAACATGGACAAGGATTACAACAATGCATTATTAAATTCTCATTTGTATAAATTAAAGCAATTACTTTTACTTAACTTTCAAAAACAACTTAAAATTATTATTCTGTTTTTTAGGCATTTACATTTCTAAATATCACTATAAAACCTTTATGAAACACCTTTATAAATTCTACAGCCATTTAAATCACATAATACACTTACGATTCCTTTAGTAATGTCCCTTTTAACATTAGCTGTTATAGTGTTATGTCCCTCCAATATTTTCATTTCATGTGTTTCTTTTAATGTGTTTTTTTTATTATTATTTAAAATTTTTTTAAAATAACTTTTCTTTACTCAAGACTTTTTTTTTTTTTTTTTTTAAATTAAATAAAGACTCGCTGTTTCTCCAAGTACCAAAAGGACCCCATCTGGTCCCTACGTCCTTGTATGTCATTCGGATGACTCCTCTGCTTGTGGCCCTGGCAAGATCAAGTGCAAATACTACACTTTCTTCTTCTTCTGCGTTCACCCGTGATGTGTTTTTTTCCAGACGTAATTGCGTTGTATCGAAGCTCCGACAGGCGGACAGTTAGAGCGTTGCTTTGCTGATCCGGCAGCTTCTGCAGCTTGTCTTGTTCCAGATTTATAGTTGTTACCTTTCCTCTGGAGTGGACTAGGAAGGCCGAGAGAGGGATCATGCTGCATGGGCAACACATGATCTCTATATTTTAGTCCAGGTTTTGTGCTATGGAGAGAAACAGCTTTCATATGCGGTGCCTGCGAAGAATTCTTGGTATTAAGTGGCAAGACAAAATCCCAAATACTGAAGTATTGGAAAGATCAGATTGTGTGACGGTTTATTCCATACTCAGTCTTCGTAGACTTAGATGGATAGGACATCTTAGAAGGATGGATGACGGTAGAATACCAAAGGACATCTTTTTTTGGTGAATTACAGATGGGTAAGAGATCTCAGGGTCGGCCTCTACAACGATACAAAGATGTGTGTAAGCGGGACATGATTGATACAGGCATTGATAATGCACTGTGTGTGTTCACATGCACCCACTGTGGACGAACATTTTCAGCGTGAATTGGCCTTATCAGTCATATTCGTTACCGCAATGGGTAATAGTTATTATGCCTTTTTGAAGCACACACCATCGTCTGTCAAGACGGCAAGGTGCCAATGAGATGAGAATTGCGTTGTGCTTGTTTACAGCAGAGGTGCTTTACTTGCGCCTTTCGGTCGACACATCCGACTTCTGCGGACATTTGTTGACCGGATTAACCTTTCCAGGTGTTTCGAGGAACATTCCACTCACTCGGACGTTATTGCGTTGTGCATGTTTACAGCAGAGCTGTTTTACTTGCTCTTTTAGGCTGACACATCCGACATCTGTGGGCAATTGTTGACCGGGTTAACCTTTCCAGGTGTTTCGAGGAACATTCCACTCTCACTCTGGGACGGACATTGGACTCTCATTGTTGTGGTGTCATCTACATCCCAGCTGGTCAAGTTAGAACGGCCGAAGACATCCCGGTCATCACTCAAGGGAAGGCGGGGATAGAGGCCTCCATAATTGCAGAGCCGACACATAGCGCTCTGGTACTGGGCTCACCCAAGGAATCGTGACGGTCTGTACATGGCTGCTTAGCCTCACTTCCTTATATTGGTCATTTCGTTCTCCACATTCCGCCCCCTCCTCCCCCCTCCCCACGAAAACCAGGAGAGGTTAGTCTGCAGATGACATCCACTCAGGGAGCTTTCGGTTCGGAATTCCACGAAATGGGTTTGCTAACCAACCAGTTGTCATTCGTGCCAATGGGACGCTTTTCCACCTTTGATAACGCTCACTCAATGAGCTTTAGATACTGACTGGGACGCTTTCTCATCATTAATGCCCACACAGTAGTGGCACTTGCCGTCTTTACAGACGTAAGGAACAAGGTAGGCTGCAGATGCTGCTGGCTCAGCATCTAACCTCCATGCAGCAGAGGATGAGTAACGGCCAGGCCCTCACAACTGGGGGATATTGACTTAGAGGCGTTCAGCCACATCCCTCAGCTTAGAGCGTAGAAAATGTGTCTGGACCAAGCATACAGTGGCACCTTGCAAATAATTTCTGAAGTGTGGTGCAGACGGGGATGTCTGTCACTTAACTCTAGGATCCACTCCCAGGTGTTCGCTGCAGTGTTTTCTCAAGTGTGTCTTCTGCTCCTCCTCTCTGTAGACGTTGATAAACGCACGCCACTCCTGATTTTAGATCACTCGCACAATTAACAGTTCTTCACGTGGGAATGCTACTATTCAGGGGAAGGTTTATAGTCCCATTAGGTTTACAGATAATGATTAATATAGTCACTTGGATATTGTGCTAATGAATTTTAAGGGATGCCTCGATGTTGATTTGTAAATTATTTATATGCTTATAATGTTGGTGGTGATGTGTCGTTGTAGACAGGTGTAGCTCCTAGCTGAGGCCGCTTTCATACCATTCTGCAGATATAATTTAACAACAACATTGTGTGAGTGGTCTGTATTAGACCGCCATCTGTCCAGTCGGATCGTGTCGTTAATAGTCTCATATGACACATGTCTATTCATAACACACACGCTCTCTCGCTACTTTCCCTACAGTCGAGTCGCGTCGTCACAATACATCAGTCAGACGTATGTTTAGTCCAACAAGACTGACACTCTGACATAGTCATATAAGAAGTTATTAAGAAGAGTATAGTCTTGTTTGTGACCAACCGTCACACAAGCCTAGTTGATTTAGAAATGCGTATCGTTCAGCATACTGATTCACTTATGATAGGGTTTCTATTGTAGGATAGTAAATACGTCTATGTAACAGTACAGATGCAGGGATGATACAAAACAAGTCCCGGTGTGGTTCTTTCAGAAGGTTTATTTAATCACAATAGGCCGATAATAATACAGAGACCACGAGATATGATGTTGCCTTCTCTCGACTTTAGCTGTAACTCTCCTTCCCAAAAGCCTACGTCACGGCTTGAGCATCCTTAGTGATGTTCTTCTAGGACGCTCAACCGTGCCCTAAGTTTGCACATCGAAGCTAATAACAGAGATGGTACTCATTCTGCTACATCTCCCTTTCTTTAAAAGACTTTTCTTCTTCAAAAGTCATAACTCCAAACCCTCTTATCTTAAACCTTCCTTCCTTCATCTACACTTAACCAGCCGTCCCAAACTAACTCTATCTTAAGTAACTACTTTCTTCTACTTGTCCCTTATCACCATCCCACATAGCAAACCGCTATGAAGTTATACTTCTTCTTCGTTTCTGGCTCTTCAAAGTTTCAATACAAAAAAAAAACATTCATAAAGATATTTCAACTCAGGATTATAATTTACCTATCTTATCTCTTGTATAGGTATCTATTATACCTACCCCATAATATTTAAATCTCAGTTTTATACCACCCATCCTAACCATATATGTGTACCTTTTTGAAATATTTCTTCTTCTCTTCATAAGCGATCCGCTTAAAACCTTTTCATCACGACCAATATCTGGTCTCAACTATAAAAACACCGTACCCTTCTGATACTATCTCAAACTCTCTATCATCATCACTAACCGTATTACCTCCACATTACTACTTCTCCCCTTTCAACCAACCTGAAATCACTCTCACACGATAGGAAGACAAAGAATCGGTGGCCACCGGAATTTAAAAGAAGCAGAACTCTTTCTCACAAAAACCACACTCATACTTACCCCCCTATGTTACCTGAGACTTTATGTAATAAAGTCTAAAACAATTATATATCTTCTACAGTTCACTTATACCACTTATTATGGCAATTTTACAGTTTGCGCTGATATTAAATGTCTATATATTACAGACAGTACCAAAAAAAAAAAAAAAAAAAGTCCATTATTTCTCAAGACCTCCTCCAACATTATACACCTCAACTCATTTAACTAATCTTCTCCTATACCCCACTCAGAATTCCCTCTTAATCTTGCCGAAAACCTCAGCAACCCACTAATGTCCTCCTGAACCTCAATTTATGCTGTTATCAACAGCAACAATATACCGCCACTGAACTCATGTCTGTGACTGCTTGCAATTAATGTTATTCTCTCTCAGTCCATATATCACGGACCCCTAAAACCTCGTGGCATTTTATCTCTGCTCGCTGTGAGCATTCCATACTGACAATGTCCATTTCTTACTAACATACTTACTTCCCTTTTCTATTGTACTGATATCCACAGTATATAATTATTCTTCGAAGTAAAACATGGGATTCAATTCATGTTTTACCATTATAAGCGTTACCCATATCTACTTCTTCTACAATGCAGCCATCTCGTGTCGCTTATGAAAGTACATCATGGCTCTAAATCCATGTTTACTTCCGACCTCATGGAAACCATGTTTTAAACTCTCCCACATTTACCCCACTGCTATAGACGTTAGTCACGTTAATCTTTTCTTCCCCAATATGGCATCCAATCTATATATATTCAATCAATGCTGACTTAATGCAGCTCCTATTTTTAACTCCTAGAACCCTCTTATTTATATAGGAACTCCGTCACTTAAGTATGGCATATGTTTCCAACCCTTCATAGCCACCATATTATTAACCTCTCTATTCTAACACACTAATGCTGATTGGCACAGCAGTCTTTCTACCAACACAAGATACTCCTGAACTTATTATTCATAAAGAGAATGTGTCTCTCTTCTAGTCCTCAGTAGTTTATTAACTATTTTCTGAACGGAGGGTTCTTTAAATAAAGCCCCATGTATTGCTTTTATTCTAGACAATACCATAATTGTTTGTGAACTAAAATTAACCTTAAACAATTTTCAACATATTTGTAAACACACAAGACAATTTAACTTAAATCATGAGTCAAAAAAAAATAACATCATAACAGGACATCATACCCCCCCCCCCCCAGGTTATTAAATATCATTTCTCTTTCCCCTCATATCAAATAAAGGTAATCAAGCAATTCAAAAATAATTTAACATACATCCTATCAATTGTTAGTCACTTTTACGGACTAACAATAATTTATTTATCTATTTAAGAAAACTCAACAAGTCCAATCTTAAAATCAAATGTCAATCATTTTACAAAACCAAGTCAACTAAAAAATACTATAACATACCATATGTGATGCATTGAAATTCCATAAAAACAATTATCTTCTCGCTAAAGAGAACCTTTTTAAAAAAAAATAATTCTACATAACCTTAAGTAACCAAACAACATTGGGCTCTTCTACGAACCAATGTAATACATATCTATTTACTACAACGGCTACTCTTATAACCGTAATAAAAACGTTCAATGCTAGGCCAATTAACCTGCATTAAGCCCCCCCCCCCCCCAAAAATATATATATATATATATATATATATATATATATATATATATATATATATATATATATATATATATATATATATATATTACCTACAGACTATATTCTCATCCTAACGTAGAACAATATCTATTCTCTCACCAAAAGTCATTAATCAACAAATGACTGTACTTTTTCTGGAAGTCAAGCATTAATTATCTCCCCTCTCAACATTTCAGTCTTTACAAAACTAACTCCTAACACATTACAATATTTGAAATATAACCCTAAACAACCGCTGTAACCTACAGCTCTAATCACTTCACCTAGTACTAGTGTGGCGACTATCTCAATGTACCACCAGTCATCTATCTACCAATAGAACCTGTGGCTCGGCACACTAGTTGTTTCCCCTGGATTTGTACCAAGAATTACCACAACTCCTTAATCATTACCGTTAACTACGGTATCTCCACCAAGCTACTACCAGCAAAAAATTTTTTTTTTCTATTTACTATAGACCTCACCAATACATCTATCTACTGTACCAACAACTAATTCTACTGTTAAGCCTCTCATCTACCCGACGTAACTAACATTTCATTCTCCTGCATCAGTACTTCCTAACATCTCACCACACCAACTCTAAGCTATCTTCCACTCTCTCCTAGCGTTCTCATACCGCGATGATAGTCAAACCAATCACCCTTATCGGAACACCTTCTATAGTGCTCTATTTATAATGCTCCGACGTTCATTTAGCTAATAACTTTCTCTCCTTCTCTTGCTTACTCCTATTTATCGGGACTCTATCAGAAACAATAAACAACACCGCACATGACTAACGACAAATCTCACTCCGATTGGGCAAACCATATTCTCTCAATTCTCTGTATCAGGCATTCTTGCTTCGACATGTCCCTGCCAACAATACAAAATCTGTTTTATGAAACGTCATTCAGAATGTTAACTCTCTTTCTGTCAGCCTGCCATAAAATTTTCATTAATTCTGTCCAACACCACACATTCCAAACAAAAGACATCACCCCTTTTACTCATCAGCCAGTCTACGCATATTCGCACGGCATTCGTATTTTATGTTTGCTCAGACAGTGATACACAACCTTGTTCTCATATCACGACAACCTAACGTGCCTATTACTTCTACAAAATAAACAAATTAGACACCAATTCAACATTCTAGCAATTACTCACCACAGCTTAAGCGTGTCAATCACTTCTACACACATTGACACAAGATATAATAAACGTCTCGTACATGCATGCGTTACTAATCACCTGACATCATTCTATACATACTCGACGCACATATGTTTGTCTACATTCTTACACATGCAAGAACAACGGATTACCAGACGAATTTCTCAACAGGACTTTCACAATTCAACTGTTTTCTTATTTCTACTTTTCTCAATCATTTACTCCTTTTCAAAGGTCGGAACCTATACATTATCTCTCGCAAACTATATCTCTTCTACACATTAACTAGCACTATCAACGATCTCTCAGAACAAACCTCATTCCGACCAGCTACTAACCTCGTAACCATCATTCTATACTTCTCCACACAACAACTTTCTCAGATTTAATCACCTCTTCTTTCTCCGCAAGCATCATGTAATTACGTCAACCCCCTCACCAAGAACTCGTATTCTTCAAGCATCAGCTTCCATAGTCTTTTACTCTTAATACACTTGCGCTCCACTGGCTATTTTACACAGGATACTCAATTCCTCCTTAATCTATATCTCCTCATCAGACACGCTCGGTTCATCTGCCAACGCTACTATACCTACTTCTCAAACTACCAAGCGAAACTATCTCAGACATCACGTCATAGCCCTGAGTCGAACCAACTCTAGTACGAGCATTCATTCTTAGTTTATCTCTCTCTCTCTCTCTCTCTCTCTCTCTGCTAATTCTGTGCTGAATCTACCCTAGTTTAATCATACCAGTTATACATCACTCAACGTGATCAACTTTCTCTATCTAGCCATTCCGGACAAGGGACATTTCAATTTCTACATTGTTTACTCTCCCCACACCACAACTAAACACAAGATATTCTTTATAACGTATCCACGTAGAATATTCTATCAGTTGCCGTGACTCTCTATCCTCAACAACACTATTGCCTACCCTGTACCAAGTTATGCTACACCACAAAAAATTTATCTGCCTATTTTAGACAGCCCATATGTATATGCTCAAATTGCAATTCACCTTGTAAGCTAAAACAATGTCGCATGCCATTCTTCACCCTCGGAATTCTAACAGCTATAGAGCGCATCTAAGCCAAATATTTCATTGTCTCCTAATACTAATGTGCGTCTCTCTTCAATTATGTCATCTTCAATATCCGTACTTGTTAATCCGTCATTAAAGAACTCAGGTCTTAAGGTCATATATTCTTTGATTTTTCTTAAGTCAGCTTCCGTAGTCGAATAATTTTGTATATTACTATTCTTCTTCTTAAGTGCTTTCTTTCTATTTCTTTTATTTGCGTCAGTCTGCTCACTGTTTTCTGTATACCTTACATAACGCTTACATTTCCCCATCTCATCTTCAGATGATATACTGATGATAGTTCCCTCATCAGACTCATTATAGTTTACTGCAGACACGTCGATCATATTCGCATAGTCGGCTTTAGAACGTCCGACTTTCCTCTTACCTCTATTACCCATGCTCCGGTTCGGGACAACTCCAATATCTTTAGCTGAGGAAACTGATATCTCAGTTGTATCTTTATTGACTGTCAGACTGTTTATATTTCTTTCCCCAATACTTTTCCTCTTTGGTCTCTTTTCGTCTTTGGTTCTCGTCTGTTTATCTTTCTTAATTTCAACCGTGTCTCCTTTAGTCAAGTGAGTTGGTTTTGACTGAGTCTCTACTAACTCGGTTTGACTTCCCTTTGTTATCTTGCTGGTTGGTTGTACCTGGACCTTTTTCTCTACCGTATCAACCTGTGTTTGTGTGTTCCGTTCTACCACTTCAATCACCTGCATCTGAGTCTCTTGGTCTATTTTCTTAATTACCACCGTCATCTTCTTTTCCTGTTTAACAGTCAAATTCGTCACCACCTTAGGAGTAGTTGAATTCCTACTTACGTTTTCTACTCTTTTCCTTGACTCTGACCTCAGATATTGTCTTCGTCTTTGTTCAAACCAGTCATCACGTTTTTTCCTAGCAATCTTGCTATGGGATGGCCACTTCCATAGTTTATTGGAAAGGTCTCTCTCAGGACCATTCTTGTACCTATAACACCTATACCAGTCCGACCTTTCACTATTACGTCTGTTCTCACCGTCTTTTACCCTATAAACATCAGGCCTTGGTTCGTCATAACTAACCGCATAATCAGAACCATATTGTCTTCTGTCTTTATTAGGTAGTGGCTGTCTCCTATTATTCTTTCCTACTCTATTGCAGTCTATCTTAAATCTATAAGGCTCTTGTCTAGTCGTTCTGCTCTGCAACGTTTCCACAAAATTTTCTACTTCACTAACTGCCACTTTTAACTCTCCCAAGCATGCACCAATTCGTTTTAATTCTGTATGTAGGTAGTTCATACTAATTTATCTGTAATTTATCTATATATTTCTTGGTACCTGTAAGAAAATCTCGTCTTGAGCTCTGCTGAAATAATTTTCAATTATGCCTGTTTCTCTACCGTGCTGTGTTGAGTTAGCCTGTTGCCATACCCAATCCAGTCAAAACTTGTGCTAATGAACTTTGTTCTTCTGCCATGCTGAAATATTTCACTATACACTTATACAAGCAAAAACAATAAATAGATATTAATAAGTGTACTATAGGCACATTTAAATTAGCTAAAGGACGTAATCCATAGTTTTTCTTCCTAAAAAAAATGGGTTCAGATTAGTCAATAAATTTTCTATCTAACATAAAGGTCATTGGAATTACCGTATTCTGTTGAAATATTTTTTTCCACTGGTCCACTCGAACATCAACTCCCAAATATTCCTCTCGACGTCTATGTTCAATAATTGTAGGCTTCACAGACGAAGGAAGGAGTATATCATGTTGAAAAGAAACAGCCTCCGGATTCCTCTCTTCTCAAATTGTCGACGCTCTCAATTTTGTGGCTTCTTCAGTGGAAGGAATGCTTCTATTTTCGCCCCTGGATGGGTACACCAGCCTTGAGCCTTCTTTTCAACCTAAACAGGGCCCTTCTAGGCGACGACTTGAAAACGGCTCTCGTGAACAACAGAGCCCAGAAATGATTCGACAGCGGCTCTCATATGCAACAGAGCCCAGAGATGATCTGGCAGCGTCTAAAAGACATGGCCCAATCGATAGATTAATGAACTATTTAACTGCCGCCCTGGTTGGCCCTTGATAAAAATCCTTTTCTCTAAAACAATTTAGTTGCAACAGGACTCAAAAAATTTGTTGACGTTATTCAATTACCAGTTTCTTCACAGATCTTAGATACGGTTTGATAAAACGGGCTGTCCAAATTCATCGCCATTCTGAAAAAATTTACTGATTCGAGATCATTTAGTCTTAAACTTTTGACTGAACCAAGGTAACAGCTGGACTTGATTGACCTCTAAAAATTTGACTCACTTGAGGCAACGGCTAAACTTGATTGACCTCTAAAAATTTGACTCACTTGAGGCAACGGCTAAACTTGATTGTGGTTCAGCGCTGTCGTGGCTTCTGAGTTCGCCCCAGGCGAGCAAGGTTAAATATAAGGAAGATAACGGCTCCTTCAAAACAAAATCTCCAGGCATATTGACGTTCAAAAAGAAACAACAGCAGCCAGGTTTTCAAGGGTGTAGCATGACAATGGCAGATCTGTCTCAGCAAATTGTACTTTGTGTGGCGGTTGTTTTCAAATTTTAACGAACGTCAGCCAAGTCCATCGTAAAAAACTTGCCGATTCCGTTTTGTTGAGTTCTTAACAACACGACTTCAAGTTTCCAGACATCATCTATCGTTCTGCCTTGTCATGATGACTTGTGTCCGCGACAACTCGGTTCCTGGTCACGGCACCAAAAATCCTTTCTGTAACAGTACAGATGCAGGGATGATACAAAACAAGTCCCGGTGTGGTTCTTTCAGAAGGTTTATTTAATCACAATTGGCCGATAATAATACAGAGACCACGAGATATGATGTTGCCTTCTCTCGACTTTAGCTGTAACTCTCCTTCCCAAAAGCCTACGTCACGGCTTGAGCATCCTTAGTGATGTTCTTCTAGGATGCTCAACCGTGCCCTAAGTTTGCACATCGAAGCTAATAACAGAGATGGTACTCATTCTGCTACATCTACTTCAGGCAATGTGAAAAGTTTAGGACATATTCGCTCAGGAAATATCCATTACTTTTAGTTATAACTATCTAGTTCTTCTAGAGCAGTAATCTTATGTCAATGCCTCTGTTAATCAACTATTTATTTATATTAACTATCGTTCCCTGGGGAATGAAGACAGGCGTGGTCTGGATCCTTGCCCATGTCGAATTTCTAAGTCAGCTTTCGGTGTCTATTTCGCGACAATCGCCTTTCTCCGTATTTTGTGGACTTTGGCATGACATTCCTGCATGGTTATGTTCCTTTTACATTTATTCCCGCATTAGCCGTATACATATTATACTCCAGGATTAACCTTCTCTGTTGACCCAGCGTGTAGAATTACACCACAATTACTTATGCTACATGAACACAACTAAATCAATATTTAATTAATGTACACATACCAAGTCTTCCAGTTGTTCAACCTCTTTACCACAGCCGGTGTGTTACTAGTGTAAGACAACTAAATGATTGTTTGTTTGCCTTTGTGTGTTTGTATTATTTGTTGTAGAGGTTCCACTGCATCTGTGACTGTTTGACATGTGAAAAATATGTGTTCTTCTGTCTCTTTTGTGTTGTTCCTGCATAATTGGCATTATCCTATTTTTCTGGATCTTAATGCTAATTTGGGTATTATGGGAGTTATATTAAAAATCAGTCTGTAAGTTACTTCTTTCGCCTTAGATGTGATGTGTTTGTTGTGTAATTTGGAAAAGGTGGATGTGTAGTCGGAAATGAAATATTTCTGTCCTCTTTTGATTCTTAGTATAAGCGATGGTGCTTGCTTACTAACTAATTGTTTGTATATTTCTCGTGTTGTTTCATTTATTAAATGTTCATGTCCTTGTATTGCCTGTATACATGTGTGATAGAAAGATGGTAGTATGCCCTGATAATGTGCTGCTGCATTGTTTAGTTTTGTGAGATGTTTTATTTTTTGTGCTATATAATATAATGCTAATTTATGTTGTTCTGGATGTCTGATGATATTACCTATGTGGCTGATTCTAAGGGCTTGTATTTTTGTTTGTATTTCCTGAAGTGCTATTCCTCCTTGTTTCTTTTCCTGAATAAGAGTTTTATGCTGTATGCTGTGTATTGTCTTACTAAATATGAAATGTCTTATCTGTTCATTTATGTATGTGATTGTCTGTTTTGGAGGGTTTAACATTGTCACTAAGTATATTATTTTTGGTATGATGTATGTGTTAACTATTATGCTTCTACCAAATATTGTTGATGTTTTGTATTTATACCTATGTAGCATGTCTGTGATTTGGTGTGTTAGTTGTAGCCATGTTTCACTGTGTGTTGTTCAGGGGTCACATGGAAATGTGATCCCATACAGTTTCATATTGTATGTATGTGTTAGGTCTGGAGGAAAATCAGACTTTTGTTTCAACTTTTCCAGGCCCTAAATTTGTGATTTTTGTATATTAATTTTGGCTCCACTGCCTGTCCCAAAGTGGGAGAAAGTGTGCAGTATATTTCTGATGGATGTGTTGCTTGTAGGGAAGAATGCAGTATTGTCTGCATAAGCAATGGCCTTTTGCTCTCCTATTCCATGTATGAAAGTGCCTTTAATGCTGGTATCTTGTCTGATCTTTTCTAATAATGGCTCTAGTGTCAGTATATACAGAAGTGGTATTAGTGGGCACCCTTGTCTTACAGATCCAGTCAGCCTGAAGCTAGCAGTCAGTGAATGGTTCACTAAGACTTTGCTTTCAGGGTTTGTTATACAAAATCTGTATCTACTTTCTGTAGTACTGTCCTATATTGCAGTGATCTAGGGTGTTGTGCAAATAGGAGTGTGCGATTCTGACAAAGGCCTTCTATTTGTCCAAAGATAAGAGGTAGGATTGACAGTCTTTCTGGTGTGTGTGCGTTATAATGTCTCTAATGGTGGTTTTGTATATTCCTGTGCTGTACACTATATTGCTGGTTTGGGTGTACTAGTTTTGGTAGGAATTGTGTGATTTTGTGTGCTAGTGATTTGGCCAGAATTTTGTTCTCTGTGTTAAGAAGTGAAATTGGTCTGTAATTTTTCAGTTGTGTCTTGTCTGTCTTTGCTTTGTGTATAAGTGTTATATAAGATATGTTGCAAATATCAGGGAGTTCTTGTTTGTCAAAGGCTTCTTGATAGACTTTTAGAAGAAGGTTACCTATGATTGGAAAGAATTGTTGATAGAATTCTACTGTTAATCCGTCTGGTCTTGGTGTCATGTCTTTGTTCATTTTACTAAGTGCATGTGTTATGTTTTTTAATGTCTATTGTGTGTCCAATATCTCTTTGTCTGTGTCTGATATCATTTCTGTATATTGTAAGAGGCTATCTTGTATTTGTGTGTTTACTGTCTTTGTTGTAAATAAGTGTGTATAGTATTGCTGGAATGCTTCTGTTATACGTGTAGTTTCTGTTTGTGTGATTCTTTGCATGTCTATTATTGTGTTTATCTGTTTGCTACGCTGTATGTTTTGTTCTATTGCCATGTATTGTTTGCTGGGTTTCTCTTGTGTGATGGTGTTGAGTTTTGTTCTAATTAGTGCACCCAGGTATCTGTGCTGTTGGTGTTATTCCAGTTGCATTTCTAATGCATGCAAGTATGGTGAGCGTTCCAGTTAAACTTACGAAGGAGTTGTTATTTTGTCTCGTTCCTCTTAACTTTTTATGCAAGCAGAAATATTTTAATTTCAATTTGCGATTACTGTGGGAATAACTGATGTTCTACATTAGAACAATATCTGTAACTATGTATTTTAAGTGTTCAGCTAAAGTATTATTCATTGATTCACTTTATGTGATATATAATGTTGGCAGTATGTACCTGACGAGATGCAGCGAAATATGCCAGGTGCAACCTATTGAATGTGGTTTCTGTGATTAAATCCACCAAGGGAATACATTGCATTGAACATATACACAGTCCGTTGTTGGTGGACGTTATAGTTTCAATTTTGCACGAAGGAGAGTATCCCGTCTACTCTTCGTCGCTTCTAGCTCCTACGGATCTTAATGTGTGCTATGTGCACGCAGTACCTTGCGGAGTGTTGGTGGCGGTGTGGTCAGTAATCGTGTCTGCTGGCCTGGTATACATGTGTTTGAATCACCATCGATACGGAGCATTTTGTTTAATGCCCGGAGTTCAGCCTAAAACCTGATCGAGGGTTCTTTACTTGTACTTACCGATCTGAGGGAAACGACGTAGTTAGCTACATCGCTGGCGGATGGATCGGTGAAGACGAGGCAAAATAAGACTACAGACAAGGCTAGAGAAAAGAACAATGGGAGGCAAGAATAGAGAAAAAACAATGGAAGACTTGGCTATATAAAACAAGACTAGAGAAAAAAACAAAAGATGATAAGGCTAGAGAAAAGACAACATAGGTCAAAACTAGAGAAGATAGAATGCAAGACTCGACTAGCGAAAACAAGTGAAAAGATAACAGAAGAGAAGAATATAGACAAGGATACGCAAGACAAGACATTTCATTTGATGTATATGTTTTGCAGATTAATGTTGTTGTCACATACCTACAATGCTTTATAATTGTGTGATGACTGATGGTCATTTCATAATGTTGTTATGTTTTATGATATGAATAAAGCAATTCTAACAGTTATATTTTCTCATTGATGCACTAATTATTCATAGGCAGTCGACGTGCGAAATGATAAGATCGCTCGCTCTAAAACTTCCGGTGCACTGATGGTGAGTTAAGGCGTTCAATCCCTAAACTGCCATTAAGTTGGACTTCAACGTTGACGTTTCCTTCACAAAGCAATGGCAAACTACTAAACGTAAAATGTTATAGAACATCAATCGGGGTATGATGGCAACTTCCTGTAAAGGACATGTAACATTGTCACTGATTCATGTCTAGATCGTCTTCTTCATTCGTCCATGTTGTTGTTGTTGTTGTTGTTGTTGTTGTTGTTGTTGTTGCTGCTGCTGCTGCTGCTGTTGTTGTTGTTGTTGTTTAACACAATTTCGTTGCCCCTGTTTAAATCAGAGCTGTGATATCTGCACAATTTGAAGTTAGGTACCGCCTTTTCCCCCGCTAGCATATGCGTTACCTTTGAGCAAGGTGGAGTACCGGATGAGCCTACCTATCAGGGCAGCATGAAACGTCCACGCTTATAAGCAATTCATGTGATGATCATGAACATGAAACCACTCAATAGGCGGTACATTGAGCTGGAGTACAACCGACAGGTAGTTGTTGGTTATAGTCTCAAGTTCGCAGAGGCAGAGGATTTCTTTATAGGGTGAATACCTACTCTACTCGATCTGTATAGTCGCTGCCAAGAAGGAAAGCAATGAGTGACTACCATATTTACAGATGTCTAGAACAGCGTGAATCGATAACTCAATCAATCAATCAATCAATCATGTGCCATGCCGGAAAGCGTGGGCGTTCATGACTCGCCATTTCACTCGATCACAAGAGTCGTGGATCAGCTCAGTGTTCCTGTCTCGACCATGCCAAGTGGCCAAGCCATCCAGGTATTTACTTCTCAGTCTTCCCCTTGGTCTGTGCCATGAGTCGGATTACTTAAGACCTGAGTAACAGCAACATAGATTGTTGAGACATTAAGAGGGATAAATAATCACGGAGAGCTATAAGGAAAAGACCTCGGTAACGGGCTAAAGATAGTAGCCAATCGAGCGGCAGGACTGAGGGCACGTGATGTGGTTTGAACACAGTGGGCGGACAAGGGAGAAGGCAGTTGGTCCGGGAGACACAGCCAGGTTGACATCGTGGAAATTGACCAGACCAGCTGTATCACGAAGATGTAGGCAGTGTTCCAAAGGTGAAGAGGAAAGCCTACGAGTCAAGCAGCATGGACAGCGTTAGAGGGTTGTAGAATCTGTGTGACAGCAAGAGCGACGACCGGTACACATCAGGCTTGTAAACACACGGGAGTAGAGAAAACTGGGTTAGCCGTGTCGCTCGCTGGATTGAGGGCCCGGTAATGACGCAGTACTGTAAGTGATGAATTGTTCTAATTTATTATGAATTAAATGGTGTTATGAATAAAGTCATTTATTCGTTCGGTCGGCTTTTGGAACTGCTATTCTTTGTGCTATTGGACGTGTTAATTCTTAAGTTGTCAGGGTGCATACAACATACCCCTAGTAACACTCTGGCAATTATGGGGGACGTCACGGAGACTGAATCCAGGGAATGGAGGACGATACGAAATTGAGCGATTCCCACGGAAAAAGTAATCAGCGTGGAAAGTTCTAGTGATAGATCGAAGTTAAGAACAAATATTAGAACACGACTAGTGGAAAGCTGGCAACAGTATAAAGCTACAAAGATACCATTATATTAATTGTGAACTATAATATGATTTGTGGTAGCAAAGATCGGTGTGGAATAAGGAATAGGTGCAACAATGAGCGATGCTCAATAATATCGTAGAAAGAGTTATGAGTAAAAGCCAGAATAGAAGCTTACGAATTATGAATCATGGCTAGTGGTAGAGTATTGCACGGTTGAACATAACAACACGATTTGCAAGAAATCGACTCGCAGTGAGCGATATTAAGCAACTCAGGAAAGTGATTAATATCAAATAACATAGAAAATGAAGGGTGAAAAGCAAAAGGAATAATGTGTGCCGACTTGATTCAGGTTAGGGTTGCAAAGTGAGTTTGAACAATAGGACTATCATAACGATATGAGGGTGCTCGAGAAGGTGTTGTTTAACAGCAGGAGTAAAAACATTGTGTGAATACTGCAGACGTTATCTGCTCTCGTCAAGAACAGTGCCGACAATGAAAACAATCATGGCTATCAACCACAGCAGTGGAACCCACATAGAGTAGCAACAGCAATGTTGGTGGCGAATTGAGCAGGGTGCCATAAAGCGCAATATTTCAAGTTCTCCAAAATTTCAAAATAAGGAGCGCAGCCACATAAATAACATTAATAGGCGGTCTACATGTGCCCAGGCACTAGAGTGCTTTCAAGAACTAATCGCGTTATCAACATTGAGTATTCATTCCAGGTTTGTTTCACATGGTTCGGCAAGAGGTATCATAGGTGGTATCTACACCACGTTTGGGGGAGCCACCAGTTCACCTGACGACCCAGTTGATCAAGTCCATGCCAGTTGAACCGAGTTGGAGCCAGGCAGATCCTGACCAAGTCCTGAAACAAGCGGAGCTGGAGCCGAGCAGTTGGACCAAGTCACCAGGGACACCGGCGCTGGAGATACACAGGTCAAGTTTTCTTATTGATTGCTGTGTATATTCTGCTTATTGGTCCAGGGTCATGGGACACATTTCATGAATATATATATATTTGTACCATCATTATTAGGGTTGCTCACTCCACAGGTATTCATTTAGTCAAACGGTTGATAAGTGCCGTTGGTTGTCCGGCAAAGGATTATTGGTTTGAACAGTGTTACAGCAGGATCAACACTGTGTCGATGTTATCATAACAAGACAAGCAGCAACACTTGAGTGGTCCACGTGTACAGATAGTAATAGATATACCACTCAGTAGTTACATCATATAACCATGCCTACATGGTCGGACTTCATAGATTTAGGTGTGAGGTGTGGGTTGACAGTGACAAAGCTTAAGACAGAACTTCAGAAACAGAATGATAACCAAGGTAAAGACCAGCAGAATAGACCCAAGAGTGAAGATCCCCAAACAGATTTCATAGCTTTAGGTGGGAGATGTGGGGTGACAGTGAAAGAGCTTAGGACAGAACTTCAGAAACGTAAGGAGAACCAAGGTAAAGACCAGAAGAATAGACCCAAGAGTGGAGATCACCATTCTACTCAATATAGACCGGCTCTACATAGACCAGCTAAGGTAACTCGATCAGAGCCAGTAAGTGATTGTGCATATTGTGGTCACCAACAAGAGTCTCTTAAAATAGGCGACAGGAACCCTAAGCACGACTTGTACATCAGAAACCGTTCTTCCAATAGAGTCGATAGGTACACAGACTACATAAGCAGTCGAAAATGTTGGGTCTGTAACAGCTCCGGCCACGTAGCCAGAGAGTGTGGACTGAGACAACTGACTAAAGAAGAACATGACCAAAAGACAAACTTAGGATACATAGCGACAGACGGACATAAAAGACAACGGATCGGTAACCCTGCGTGTAATCACACAGTGCCTACACGGAAGTCGAATGTGAGCAGTAGCCACAGCGGGACTTTAAAATCCCACAAAGCACTCGTGAACGGGAAGTTGACCACTTGCGTTAGGAATACAGGAGCGTCAATAGCTGGTGTAGATCATAGCCTGGTCAGGAGTAGCCACTACACGGGAGAGAGCGTGACGTGCAGTACCTTCGGTGGTACAAAGGAAAAGTATGCTATAACATGGGTTCATATATCATGCCCGTACTATGAAGGGAGAATACGAGTAGCAGTGTTGCCTAGTCCACATGCAGGACTAATGATAGCTAACATACCTGGAGTGACAGAGTGTACAGAAGATGAAGCCCAAAATGGAATGGTAAGATGACACGGGAGAATACAGAATCCAGACAGCATATTAAGAAAGACAAGAAAGAAGATAACGTGGTCATACCTCGGGTTGACCAGACAGACACTAGACGGGTACCAGACATCCAAACCGAAGACCGTGCAAAGCAACAAAGAAACGACAAGACACTGCGAACTGGTTTTCAGTGGGCAAACTGCCAACCTAAACAATCGAAATTAGGCAAGTGGTCATTTGTAAGGAGGAATGAAATTCTCATGAGAGAATACACGAAAGATGCAACATGTATCTTACAAAGGGTGCTGCCAGTGCGAGAGCGCAGTAACGCTCTGGAACGGGCACACATCGCCCCGAGTGCAGACCATATGAGTTTGGCCAAGATTAGAAAGAGATTATTATCCGGGTTCTACTGGCCAGGCTGTGAGAAGGACATCAGAAGCCATGTCCGATCATGTAAATTGTGCAAACGAAAAGATGTAAGAGCCTCAGACATACAAATAGAGAAAAGCAACAAACAACAGATAAAAAACACCTGTGAGAAACACTGTCAAAAAGATGACAAGAAATCAGAAACCCACCACATAGAACAGGTCACTGACAAAGAGACAGACAAACCACTGACACAAGAACAGCCAACAGTCACACCGATAGCATGTGGCTTATTAGAGTGGCAGCGTCGTCAGACATGTGCAGAATGCATCAAACTTAGGGTTATGACATTCTTAACTCTGATGAATACTATAGTTATGGGAAAGAAAATACGTCATCGGATGTTGAAAACAGTAAATACAAGAACAACACATACATTTAGAAAACAACAGTATACCCCAAGATATACAAAAAACTCAAGAATCACCACTTACACTATACCACCAGGCAAATCACATCAAAAACTGGTAACAGCATATACTTACTGGGTTCAGCAGGCAGTGTCAAAACTATTAGCATCAAACAGAAATTGCAAATTTAAGTATAGTGTAGATACTTTATAGAGTATATAAAAGCTATATGGATGGGATTGGTATAGATAGAATTGTTGTAGTAGAATGAATGCATTGATAGGTATAATGTTGATTGAAGTAACATGATGATGTGGTAAAGGCATCAGGAAAAAAAAAACAGTACAGAGGTGTAATAGTGTGGGTAAAATATTTAAATGAAATCTATGAATGCTAGCCATGACAGGACCTAAGAATTGTCACACAGACTATATGATAAAATGATCTGGTCGAAGTAGGGACAAAATCTCGGTAGTACAATAGGGCATACGGTAATACTATCATCTAGGAAACCAAGCGTTCATACAAGGTGACGGGGCAAGTGGTTAGCATGTTGTGGTACTGATCATGATAACATGTCAATGTAGGAAATGTGATATGATTGCGGTAATATAATATGCAATTGTAAATGTAAATACGCATATGTATGTATGGATATATACACTCAAGGCTGTTATTAATTTCAGATAGTTAAGGGGTATAAATGACTGAGCAGAAGAGATAGTGTCGAAGGGACCTCAAAGATGTTACCTCACTAGCGGACTGAAGAGGCTAAGACATACAGACGCAAGTGACGATTGAGAATCTGAATGTTACGTGATACAGCCAGAGAAGACATACCAGCCAGAACCAATTAAGGGAGTAATAGTTAATAACATTCACAATCATTCAATAAACAAAACTCATAATACACATAGATATAGATAAATATCATTTTAATGGCTTTAAGTACATACATAAACATCAGTACATTCTTATGATCATGATCATCGTGCCATGTATATTTATGATCAGTATGCAATTGTAACAATAATTGTAACATTATTGATTGTACTAGTACCTGATTGTAACACAGGACGTGTAATATGAGATGTTGGTAAAATCGACATCGGTGAAAGCAGGAAGGTTAACAGAGGGTCAAAAACCAAGATACATCACAGATGACACCCAGAACATAAAAGAAAAAGAAGAAGAAGGTAACTGAGACACTACTACCAGTGATACATATGGATGCCACAAAGATGATAATGATGGGCGAGTGAAAGTTTGAATAGTGCTTGCAATAGTACACGTGAGTCCAATTTTATATATTATTCAGGTTTTATGAAAATATTGTATATTGGAGAGACAGACATGTACAATTGGTAGGAGAAATGTATGTGATGGTGGTAACATGTACATAACATAAGAATAGGTTGAGTGACAGTGAAGTGAGAGAAAGGGGACTAGAAGACTGAGAGTAGAAACTTGTGCAAATGAGAATCAATTTGAACACAACCTGGATACGTGCACAGGAAGCGTACAGGTATAGATGGAGCATTTGAGGTTCTAGTATGCGTGCTGTGAGACAGAGTACATAAAACTATTAAACACAATTTTAAAAAAAAGAAGAGAGAAAGACAAATGATGAAAGGATGAAGAGAGGGAATGAGAGAGAGAGAACAGAGTGCAAGTGAAATTGAAGGAAAGGATACAAGGATAGTGGAGTAGGATTATTAGTAGTACATTTGATAATAGTTCCAAGTGGTAGTACTGTGTACATATAAGATTTTAACATGTAGTACTTCGGCATGGCAGTAGATGTATATAAGGGTATATAAGGGTCATGGTATTAGGAACACTACAAGGAAAAAGTTAGTAGCAAGAACACCAGGGATAAACATAAGGCAAATGATGGGAATAGATAGCCATAGAGCACAAGTAACTAATGGCAGCCGACCACGCACACACGTTGACAAGACAAATACTAGAGTCATAGGTACCCGCACCAAAGAGATCCACAGTCGTAGCATAGACTACTCAGGAGAAAGATAGAGCTTAAACAAAATATGGGTGAAATTGATATGTCTGCAATACACACATTCCTGCACCCAGGGCTTAAGGGCTGGGGAGGGTGTCAGTTGCTTGTACCGAGGTATAAATGAGGAAACTTATGGGAATGTCCGGGGTGGGACATTGGGACTCATAGTAGGTTGGTCCTCAACTTGCCGAACACAAAGGGGGTTGAGGCCACACGAGGTATATTTGGGAATAGACGGATATTCGTGTCCGACATTATAATGTGTGTGAAAGTATGGCAGAATATCAACGTAACACAGAGGGAAGTTAAAGGGAACGGAGAAGCAAGCTCAAAGGCATGAGGCAGTAGACAGATATGTGCGACCAGGGGACAGGCATGTGCGACCAAGCTGACTCATGTCAAGTGTAGAGATAAGGAAGAACCCAAATATGTAGAATATTTTTGAAATTGCGGGGGGCATATGCCATGAGTCGGATTACTTAAGACCTGAGTAACAGCAACATAGATTGTTGAGACATTAAGAGGGATAAATAATCACGGAGAGCTATAAGGAAAAGACACCGGTAACGGGCTAAAGATAGTAGCCAATCGAGCGGCAGGACTGAGGGCACCACGTGATGTGGTTTGAACACAGTGGGCGGACAAGGGAGAATGCAGTTGGTCCGGGAGACACAGCCAGGTTGACATCGTGGAAATTGACCAGACCAGCTGTATCATGAAGATGTAGGCAGTGTTTCAAAGGTGAAGAGGAAAGCCTACGAGTCAAGCAGCATGGACAGCGTTAGAGGGTTGTAGAATCTGTGTGACAGCAAGAGCGACGACCGGTACACATCAGGCTTGTAAACACACGGGAGTAGAGAAAACTGGGTGAGCCGTGTCGCTCGCTGGATTGAGGGCCCGGTAATGACGCAGTACTGTAAGTGATGAATTGTTCTAATTTATTATGAGTTAAATGGTGTTATGAATAAAGTCATGTATTCGTTCCGTCGGCTTTTGGAACTGATATTCTTTGTGCTATTGGACATGTTCATTCTTAAGTTGTCAGGGTGCATACAACATAACCCCTAGTAACACTCTGGCAGTCTGTTCCCTTCGATCTTGCAAGTTGTCAACATGTTCTCCAAGCCATTTCTTCTCATAACATGTCCAAAAAATTTTGACTGTCTACGTTTAATTTCTCTAATCAATTTACGATGTTAATTTGTCTCCTGTAGTACTTAGTCATTGGTTTTTCTATCTGTCCATGGTATTCTTTGCATTTTCCTCAAAAACCACATTTCTGCAGACATCAGATGTTTTTCAGCTTCACTGCACATTGTCCAAGTTTCACATCCACACAAAAGAACAGGCTCTATGTATCCCCTCAACACTCTTTTTCTCGTTTCAATTGACATCTTTGTATTGGTCAGAATGTTTTTCATCTTGCTAAAGGCTACTTTCGCCATGGCGATTCTTGTTCTAATCTCTTCAAGGCATCTCCCATCAGATGTTATGACTGTTTCGAGATAATTGTACAGATTCACTTGTTGAAGAATATTCCCATTTACGTGTATATTACATTGTGGTACTTCGTTCTTCTTAGTGACGACCATAACCTGTGTCTTCTTACAATTTAATTCCAACCCCAGCTGCTCACTGTGTACAACAACTGCGTCTACTAATTGTTGTAGATCTTGTGCATTGTCTGCAAGCAATACTGTATCATCTGCATATCTAATGTTATTGATGTTTCGTCCTCCAATGCTGATTCCATTTATATATTCTACATTCCTGAAAATATTTTCACTGTGTAGGGAAAAAAGATCTGGAGACATTACACATCCCTGCCTAACACCTCTCTTAATATGTTGATATTGTCCCACTTCATTATCAATCTTTATTGCAGCTTGTTGTTTCCAATATATGTGTTTTATAAGTCCAATGTCTTTCCCATCAATTTGTAGATCTGCAAGCATACCTACCATGTTGACATGTCTAACTCTATCAAGAGCCTTTGTGTAGTCAATAAAGCAAAGGTGTATATCCATGTTTACTTCTATAGCACGTTCAATAACTGTTCGCAGCATATACACGGCATTTACTGTACCCCTTCCTTCTACAAACCCACATTGTTCTTCCCCTATTTCAGGTTGTATTTTCTTCCTCTTTCTTTGCATGATAATTCGTAGCAAAATCTTAGTGATGTGGCTCATTATACTAATTGTTCTATGTTGATCACATTCCAAGGTTCCTGATTTCTTTGGGATTGCAATAAATATAGAGTTACATAATTCAGAAGGTATATATCCAGCATCATATAATGTGTTCAGCAGTCTGGTGACTTGATCTAGTCCAAATTCTTCTAAAGCTTTAATCATTTCTGTTGTGATGTTATCTGCATTGGGGGGCCTTGCCAGCTTTCATATGCTTAAGAACATTTCGAACCTCCTTCTTCAAAATTGGCGGCCCTTCATTATTAAATCTAATATCAAACTGTTCCTCTCTGTTATCATTATAAAGGTTTTTCACATAATCTGTCCATACATGTATAATCTGATCTTTTTTTATTATGATTTTGTCATCTTTAGTTTGTAGACAGCCAGTTGATGTACTTGTTCTTTTGTTAGTAAGTTCCTGAATTCTTTTGTGCACTAATTTGGTATTTTGACTGTTGTGTTGATTTTCAATGTCTAAGCACTTTTCCTCAAACCATGCTTCTTTTGTCTCCTTACATAATATTCTGACATGTCTGTGAATTTCTTAATATTTGGCAAGATTTTTTTTTTTATAGTCTTCTTGTTTCCATTAGGTGTAAAATTTCTTCAGTCATCCATTTCTTACGATCCACCTTCTTTAATTTTTAAATAGTTGTTTCTGCAGCCAAACTGATTGAATTCTTCAACATTTCCCATTGATCATCCACATCCTGGAATAATATCTCTTGATAAGATAATATATCAAATCTGTTCTGTACTTCTATGTTGAATTTGTTTTGTATTTCCTTGTCATTACTCAATGTACACAAATCATATTTAGTGTTTCCTGTTATATACTTGACTTTCTTCAACTTTATCCTCAGTGTTCCTGTAAGTAGTCTGTGGTCACTATAACAATCAGCACTGGGAACTGCTTTTGCTATTGTTAGTGCATATCTAAATCTTCTGCTAATCAGAATGTAGTCAATATGGTTTCTGATCCTGCTATCAGGACTCCTCCATGTCCATAATCTTCTAGGGTGATGCTTAAACCAGGTGTTTCCTACAATCATTTCCTGTTCTTTTGCCCACACTACAAGTCTGTATCCTCTTTCATTTCTCTCAAATAAATCATAGTTTCCTACTGTGTATCTATCACCTTGATTTCTTACTTTTGCATTGAAGTCTCCTATTATGATGTTTATTTCTGAATTTTTACATTTCTTTAAGGCAGTCGCTATGTCATTATAAAATTCCTCTACACTATCTTCACTGGATTCTGCTGTTGGGGCATATACTTGAATAATATTTATGCTTAAAGGTTTGCCACTTAATTTAAATAGTAGAACTCTGTCCGACACGGCCCAATATCCTTGAACAGATTTTGATGTTTTCCGGTCCAAAATAATAGCCATTCCCTTTTGTCGATCTTCACCTCCAGAATAAATGATCTTAAAATCTTCATCTATCTTGATGCATGCTCCTGTCCATCTCGTTTCACAGAATATTAATTTTTTCTCTTTCAATTTCTTGTTTTATGTTGTCTAATCTTTCGTCGTCGTTTAATGTCCTAACGTTCCATGTTGCTAATTTTAACGTCTCTTTCCTTGTCTTGCGATGATCAGTGTCAGAATCTTGCATTCAGCAATAATATAGGCTCGTGTACACTGACAAATGTGATACAAAACACGGTCACAGAATGACTTTACGTGACACACTGCAACTACAATTCAAACACATTATTCACACTGTTCACTCATCACAATCAGTACATACATTGCTCAATTACAACAGCGATGTCAGAATACAATAAATAGATATATAAATGCAATACAACTTACAATCTCACAACTCAGGCGCACAATCTACTATCTCACACAGGCTTTCTATCGATACGCGTTCATACACCTAACTCGAGCATCATTCAGACCATCCGTCCTGTCCAACAGTCCCCACGCCGTCTGAAGCTAACCACGGTGAATTCTCGCTAGTCAGGATTGTGTCTCTGCGTGGACTGCATATCCCACGCCTGCACTGACTGACCCTCTCTGTCACGGCGTGGTTAGTGTCGTTCATAGTTGGGTCTGGCCGTACTTGCCAGGCGCCGTCGAAGACGACGCGATCTAACTGGGGAGATTATGACAATCAGTCTTTAGGCGAATAATAATGTACTAGGCACTTTTAAAGAGGTAGTTTGCCGTTGCTTTCCTCTATGGAAGTAACCTTACTGGTCATTTGACCACAGCCATTGACTCGAGAGAGCTCCTCTGCCTGACGTCGTGAAACCTGAGACCATAACCAACCAATATCTGTCGGCTGCCCTCAAAATTTCATCCAAAACCTGCCTTCCGTGGCTTCGTTTGAACACTTCCAATAAACGAAAACGAAATAACACCACATAGTATACAGGAAAAACACTGAAACAAAAAAAAAAAAAACATTAAAACAGCGTCATACCGAAGAATAGAAATTAAGAAAAAAATATCAGAATCGGTGACTCCAAGGCAAATGTAGGAAATCATGGCGATGGATGCCCAGTAGGCAACGATGGTTTGGGGGAGCGAAACGAAAGAGGATACAGACTTGTACAAGGGCGAGTCAATAAGTAAGTCACACAGTTCTGCGGGGTGGCAGGTAAATGTAGTTGGTGATTTCTACAGGTGTCATTAGGTGACAGCAGCATCGAACTTTATATTCTCGTTCGTCAGGTGGCGCTAGGTGTCTCATGCACATGCGCAGCGCATAAACAAAATGGCTACTGTACTTACGGAGAATACAACCAAAGAGCAACGTGCTGTTGTGCGTTTTTTTGTGGGTAAAAGGACTGCCTGCAAAGGGCATTCATAAGGAAATGTTTCCTGTTTGTGTTGACAAATGTTTGTCCCGTAAAGCGGTGCATAGCTGGGTAGGAAAATTTTCTGAACGATGCTCTAAAATTGTTGACGAAATCCGATCTGGTCGTCCTGTTGAGATTGCAACAGAAGCATCCGTTCAGCGGGTAGAGGAGATGATTAGAGGTGACAAGCGAGTAACGATAGACTCCGTATAATCTGCAATAGGGTGCACACATGGTTTAGCATACAGCATAATACATGATAGATTGCAATTTAAGAAAGTGTGCTCAAGGTGGGTTCCCAGCCAAATGAAGGCGGAATACAAAATGAACCGATTTGGCTTGTCCTTGCATCATCTCTGTCGATACGAAAATGAAGGAGAAGACGGGATTGTTACTGGGTACGAATCATGGGTGCATCACTACCAGCCCGAATCAAAGCGTGCTTCAATGCAATGGAGACATCCTTCTTCGCCTTGTGTCCAAAATTTCAAGGTTACGTCATCAGCAGTGAAGGTTGTGCTGACGGTGTTCTGGGCTTGTCAAGGAATGCTTTTAACCAATTTCAAGAAGAAAGGTGACAATGCGAATTCTGAAACTTACTGTGAAGTTCTAGCGATGCTTCATGATGCAGTTCGAAGAAAATGTCGAGGACTGTTGACTAGAGGAGTCTTGCTTCTTCGTGACAATGCCAGACCACATACTGCTCGATTAACTCTGGAGAAAATTAACAAACTAAGGTGGGAAGTTCTGGAACATCCATCTTACAGCCCCGACTTAGCTCCAAGCGATTTCCACATTTTTAATCCACTGAAAATCCACCTTGGCGGGAGACATTTTGCGAATGACGCCGAAATTGAAAGTGAAGTGAAAACGTGGTTTAGAAAACAGAGCACGCAGTTCTATGTTGCCGGTTTGGGAGGACTGATCAAACGATGGGATAAGTGCATCAATGTTGGTGGAAATTATGTTGATAAATAAAGGGATAATTTATGTATAAAAATAAACTGGTTTCACGTTGTTATCTTGTTTAGTTATTTTTCTACAGCCATTTGTGACTTACTTATTGACCTCCCCTCGGAAAATGTAATCCAGTTTTTTTCTCTTTCAAATCATACCAATGTTGATCGCGGAAATGTCATAATAATAATAGTAATAATAATAATAATAATAATAAAATGTCAGTTTTCACGCCTTGAGACGCAATGGGCGTATGGCGCCAGACCCATATTTTGAATCGACCAATCGGCGGTCTTTGGGTGATGTGGAAAGTATCACACCTGCCGCCTTTAATTCCCAAGCCATTTCCGGATATCCATTTTAGGCATGGACGACCTGGCAGCTCAGGTCAATTGTAAACATCTGCAGATTCGAACTCATGACCACAGGCGGGCGTTTAGACACTACGTTACCGCGGCTTCCATGTTTAAAGCTTACTTTATAAGCAACATAAATAAATAAATACATAAAACTTCTTGTGTGAAGTGAAACAAAATGTTTTGTATATCCTTTACAGGACATCACTGTCAACATCAGCATCTTTCAGCTGATTGTTGATTTCTTGGCAAGCTTACGCTCAGTAGTTTGCCATTGCTTTCTGAGCGACCGGCTCCATACTCTCATAAGTTACTGGCGCGACTCGACCCGCTTCCAATGCTGGTGCGCTCACGTCAACCACGACAGTATTCGGGGTTTCGGAGACAGCTGCTAACCTCTCGGCCAGGGAGACCGGCAAAGTGAAATAGTCTAACGAAATATTCTTGTCAGTGTATTTCAATGGACGAAAATGTAATTTTTTAAAGTGAGACAATCAAATACAAAAATGATATCTCAATTTTACAAGAGAAATAACTCGCACTAGAAATGATTGCCTATGGGTTCTGATAAGTATAATGTAATGTTTGAATGGGACACCTATTATTTCTATCGTCAATTTATGAATGCAATCCTTTCTTGGTCTTGTGGCTAAGATCAAAATGTAGTATCTGAACTTGATCTTGCCAGGGCCACCAGCAGAGGCAATCATCCGAATGACACACAGGGACGTGGGGACCTGATGAGACGGCTCTGGCCCTTGGGGGAACAGCGAGCCTTTATTGAAAACAAGAACAATTTCGCTAAAACTAGATTTCTTCCAATTTAAACAATTCACAGTATCACTCAATGGACATACATAAAAGTGACAACAAGTGTCAAATCTTACCAATTAGATTGAAACAGGTAGGTGTGTCTTCTAAGAGAGAGAGACATAGATAAAGGGGGAGGTGGAGAGATGGGGGAGGGGGAGAAAGAGGGACAGAGAGGGGGAGAGAGAGGGAGGGGATGGAGAGATAGGGATAGAGAAGAAGAGAGAGTGGAGAGAGGGGGAGAGTGATATAGAATGAGGGAGATAAAGGGAGAGAGAGAAATATATATATATATATATATATATATATAATATATATATATATATATATATATATATATATATATATATATATATATATATATATAGAGAGAGAGAGAGAGAGAGAGAGAGAGAGAGAGAGAGAGATCAAAATGCCGTGAAACAACCAAAAGTGCTGAATATTAAGGATCTTTATTTTTATTTTCAGGAGCTCGCGGTTCCCAACAGGGTAAGAACCGCTTATCAAAGACCCACATCGTGTCATTCTGGTGACCGCCTCTACATGCAGCCATTCCAACATCAAGCGCAGATTCTACAATTCCATCTAAGCTTAGAGGCGATTTGAAGGATGTTTGGCCGTTTACAGGCCTGTCAAAAATTTCATTATATTTTTTACTAGAGCAACTGCCATTGAAAGGACAACACACAATTAATGAAATATCGAGATAAAATAGAAAAATTCATTACCAAATTCTCATTCATATAAAATAAAGCCATTATTTTTCCAACCACTTAGACAGTAACTTAAATTTCTTATTGTTTCATTTATAAAATGAATCTCTGTAAATAATTTATGTAAATGTCTAATAACAATTATTATGAATACTACAATTGTTTAAATAACATAACACATGTATGCTGCTTTGAGTTGTGCCCCATAAAATAATAACTGTAATACTGTTATGTCCCTTTCCACTATTTTGATTACATGTGTTTCTTTTTATGTGGTTCTCTCTTTTTCTTTTAATTGTTTAAAATAACATTTCTTTAGTCTCTGTCCCCCAAGAACCAGAGCCGCCCCATCAGGTCCCCGTGTCCCTATGTGTCATTCGGATAACCGCCTCTGCTGGTGGCCCTGGCAAGATCAAGTGCAGATACTACACTTTGATCTCAGCCAAAAGGCCGAGAAAGGATAGTATTCATAAATTTATGTAAACAAAATGTATAGGTGTCCCATTCAAACATTAAGTGATGTTTGTCAGAACCTACAAGCAAACTTTTCTGGTGCTCTAGTGCGACTTATTTCTCCTTTAACAATACGATGAAATCCCTGTATTAGATTTTTTTCTTTTAAATTCGCATATCCTTTACAGGACATCGCTGTCAACATCAGCATCTTTCAGCTGTCTGTTGATTTCTTGGCAAGATTACGCTCAGTAGTTTGCCATTGCTTTCTGAGCGGCCGGCTCAGTTATCCCGCAGGTCACCAGCGGGGGTCGAATCGCTCCCAGCTCTCGCCCGCTACGAGACTCTGCGTGATAAACGGGATTACGGAGAAAGTGGTGTAACCCCTCGGCCAGAGAGACCGGCCTGTATTAGATTGTCTACCTTTAATTTATACATTTCCGTGTTCTGAAATTCACTGACAAGAATGTTTTGCTAGAATTGTCCACTATGCACAAGAAGTCTTGACTATGTTTTTTTTTTTAAAGAGCAAGTTTTTAACGTGCCATGGTTGATCACGTACATTGAGATAAGCTCAGATAGGTATATCTAGACCAGTGTTTCCCAACCTTTTTTGTGCTATGCCCCACCTAAGCCTTTCTAAAATTCTTATGCCCCCCCCCTCCCCGCGCGCCCCCCAACATATACATTATTTTTAATATTAAAAAAATTGAAATGTTCACTAAAGAAACTTGATTGCTAGGTTTTAGGAAGAAATCACTAGGAAATTATTGAGCAAAGACAGTAAGTAAATTTTCATAACATATAATGGAGAACTGAAATTCAAGTACAAAATAATTTTAATGAAAGATTTTTTAAATATTATTTTAATTATTAGTAATTATTTATTATTTAAATATAGTGAGATCCTTGCGCTTGATGTTTGCTGCAAAGAGATCTTATGTCAGGTTCCAATTTAGTTAACTTCAGTCTAAAGTCTCCCCGTTTTGTTATATCCAGATGATTTCTTCCATTTTCGAATTGCCCCCCTTAACAATCGAATTGCCCCCCTGTGGGGCGTGGACCCCACGTTGGGAAACACTAATCTAGACAGTCATTTCTTTGGAAGGAGCTGGTGGGGTGGGGGAGAGGGCGAAAAGGGGGGGGGGGGGGCAGGAAGACGTAAAATTGCCAGGAGAAGAAAAGTAAAGACAGAAATAAATAGTATAGGGGGGACATGGATAGAGATACATGGTGTAGCTAAGGAAAGGGCGGCTTGGGGCGAATTGGTTTAGAACCATGTCCCCGTAGAGAACAAAAGAAGACGAAGGCCGGATTTGGCGATGCTAACCTAAAAAAAAATTTAGATTTTTGGTCAGTTTGGCTATTTTTGGAATGGTTCATTTTTAAGCACCTTAGCATGTCTTCTATCAGATTCGGTACTTGTTTTTCTTTAAAAACTGTTATTTTAATGCAATATTCATATGTTACTGAACCCACGCTAGGTGTAGAATTGTCTAATTATTGAAAATTGCAACGAAATTGACGTTTTTTCAAGCCATAGCAACGATATGTTGCCGACGCGCGATCCGCGTGTTTCATACATCACTGTAAAGGTCATGAACTCTCCTAATTGTTCGTTAAACTTCGGGTTCGTTTAATTGAGAGCTCTTCTGTGTACGACAGTTTCTTTTGAATCAATAATCTTCCGGAAAATTCCATATATGGAACACCTCGCTGAATGCGCAACGCTCGTTGGCGGAAACTGATCACGTGGGTTTCCAAGATGGCTGTTTTGTTGTGTTTTCACTTGGCAACCGATCCACACGCGAATTGAAAAATGCCTTGTTCCAAGAAATTTAACATACAATCATATGCTCAACGTAAGAAATCACGAAGTCAATAACTGGCAAATGCTCGCAAGCACCAAAAAGCCTACCAGAACTTAAAAATTGCAGAAAAGTCTGAATTTGACCCTAATATAGCTTTTTTAGTATAAAAAATATGAAAATAATTTCTTTTTCCCCGTTTTCTCATTTTGCCATATTTTTTTTAACTTTTTTTCAAAAAATGGCTAGTCATATTACAATGAAACATGGCAGACATATTCTTCATTGTATTATGTACATTTTGTCAAGAGCTTTTTTAAAACTAAGATTTAGTTTTTGTGCAGTAGTAAAAATAATCAAAAATATTGTCAATGAAAATGTTGAAATTTATTTTTAATTATGTAGAAAAAAATGTCCAAGGGATATCACTAAAAGCTTCTGACAAAATGTACATATTCTATTTCTGTACCCATATACAAAATATAAAGCTTATAGATTAATAAATAACTGTTTTAGATCACATTTAAGAAATCCAATATGGCCGCTGTTTATCTTGGTTTCCATGGCAACCGTTACATACAAAGTCAATTTGTTAGTATTTTTTCAATCATCAGTCTTCAGAATCAAATCCTATACCATAACAGAACATAGAAATTAAATATAATAGAATTTGATTTTTTAGGGTTAGCATTGCCTTAAACACAATAAGAGAAGCGTACGATTCCAACTCAGCGAGTAACTATGATGTAGATGTTATTTATAATCTAAATTTGTGTATAAATGGTGTACATGTGTTTGAATCTCCATAGATACGGAGCATTTTTTTTTATATGGATGGAGCTCAGCCTAAAACATGATCGAGGGTTTTTACTTTTATTTAAAAATCTGAGGAAAACATCGTAGTTAGCTACATGGCTGGCGAATGGATCAGTGAAGACATGGCAAGACAAGACTACAGAAAATACAGTGGAAGACAAGACTAAAGAAAAGACAGTGGAAGAGATGGCTATATAAAACAAGACTCGAGAAAAAAAAACAATGAATGTTAAAACTTGAGAAAAGTCACAACTAGAGAAACGACAAAGCTAGACTAGACTAGAGGAAAGACAAGACTTGCGAAAACAAGACTAGAGAAAAGACAACACACGAGAAGAACATAGACAAGGATACGCAAGACAAAACATCTAATTTGATGTATATATTTTGCAGATTAAAGTTGTGTTCATATAGCTTCAATGTTTTATACTTGTGTGATGTTTGATGGTCATTCCATAATGTTGTTATGTTTTACCATATGAATAAAGCATTTCTAAGAGTTGTATTTTCTCATTAATGCACTACATATTCATAAGCAGTCACTATAGCTTTCCGCTAAATCGAGAATACGATACACACATACACATCGTGATTGTAACTGACTCAGAAAACATGCTGAGAAAGATTATGACAGGCAAGCTTAGGGCAGAGTGGCTTGCTTCGCTTCGGATGTCACGGGTGGCAAGCATCGCCTGGATCTTTTCTCCGTGGCATGCCGGTGTGCTGGAGAGTGAACAGGCGGACAGATTGGCTGGCTCTGCAAAACTTGGTGGAGTATTGATGCATGACAAGGCAGACGTGGTTGCAGCCTTGTGGGAGCACGTGTACACCTCGGATGTGTGCAACTTTCGGTGCACTGATGGCGACGTAAGGCATTCACTCCCATACTGGCATTAAGTTGCACTTCAACAATGATTTATCTTTCAGAAAGCAATGGCAAACCACTGAACGTAAAATTGTAGACAATCAACCGGGGGTTGATGGCAACGTCCTGTAAATAACATGTAATATTGTTACTGATTCATGGATAGGTAATCTTCTTTGCACGTCCATGTTGTTGTTGTTTTTTTTGTTGTTGTTGTTGCTTTTGACATAATTTCGCTTCACCTATTTAAACCAGAGCTGAGATATCTGCACTTTTTAAAGTAAAGTACCTCCTGTTGCCCGCTAGCCTATGGGTCACGTTTTGGCAAGGTAGTGTATCCGATGAGCCTACCTAGCAGAGTATCATGAAGCATCCACGCTTATAGGCAATTCATGTGATAATGATGAACGTGAAATCACTTAATAGGTGGTACACGGAGCTGGAGTACAACCAACAGGTAGTTGTTGGTTGTAGTCTCAAGTTGGCTACACTAGGCAGAGGATATCTGTGAAGGGTGAATACTACTATCCCCGACCTGTATGTTCGAGGCCAAGAAGGGAAACAATGACTGGCTAACTTATTTACATATGTCTAGCAAACTGTGAATCGATAACTTACAGAATATCACATGACCTCTGACCCAGATATCGTTAATACTCACTGTTACACTACAGCAGTTCTTATCGCTGTTATCGTTATCATCGTTGTTATCTTTAATATTCGGTGTTATCGCTACAGTCGTTGTTGTCGTTACCTCGATGTTGTCGTTACCATCGGTCTTATCGCTACAGTCGCTGTTGTCGCTATCAAAGTATTATTATCGCTACAGTCGTTGTTGTTCTTACCATCTATGTTATCCTTGTTATCGTTAACATTGGTGTTATCGTTACCATCGCAAAGTTATCAAGGTTATCGTTAACATTGTTGTTATCGTAGTAATTGTTTTCCACGCTGATTACATTGCTTATGTAATAATGAGCAACATCAGCTCATCACCATCATGCGTCATGCCGGTAAGCGTTGGCGGCCATGTTTTGCCATCTCACTCGATCACCAGAATCGTGGATCAGCTCAGTGTTCTTGTCTCGACCATACAACGTGGCCAAGCCATCCAGGTATTTACTTCTCTGCCGTCACCTTGTTCTCTTACCCTCGATCTTGCAAGTTGTCACCAAGCTCTCCAATTTATTTCTTCTCATAACGTGACCAAAATATTATGACTGTCTACGTCTAATTTCTCTAATCAGTTTACGGTTTTCATGTGTTTCTTGTAGGATTTGGTTTTCTATCTGTCTATGGTATTCTTTGCATTCTTCTCGGAAACCACATTTCTACATCCTTCAGATGTTTTTCTGCCTGTTTGCTCACTGTCCACGGTTCACATCCACACATAAGCACAGGTTCTATGTAACACATCAACACTCTTTTTCTCGTTGCAAATGACATATTTTTATTGGTCAGTATGTTTTTCATATTGCAAAAGGCTGCCTTCGCCATGGTTATTCTTGTTCTAATCTCTTTAAGGCATCTCCCATCAGATGTTATGACTGTTCCGAAATAATATCTGTCGGCTTCTCTTCAACCACATCCACCAACTGCACCTATGGCTTCACGTAACTCTGATCGGGAGGCTAAACGGGTACTCCAACTTGCCCAAGGGGCTAGCGGAGGGAAGGAGGCACCTTACTTCTCCTTTGATAGGGGATACCCCTACCCCGTTACCAGACATCAGCTGCGTGTCTTTGAATTCTGCTGCTGAAGCGAAAAAGAAAGAACATGTCAAAATCGTGAGGAAAACTGCTCGTTCTTTGTATTACTTTTTAAAATTAAAACAACACAAGAATTTTGTTTTTGTATGTGTGTGTGTGTGGTTTTGTTTAATTGATCTGGTAGCAAGTTCCTAACCATGCCAATGTTGCTCGCGGAAATAACGTGATAGTATAATGAAACTAATAATAATAATAATAATTATAATAATAATAATAATAATAACAATAATAATAATAGAACGGCAGTTTTACACACCTTGAGTCGCAATGGGCGTAAGGCGCCAGACCCATATTTTGAATCGACCAATCGGCGCTCTTTGAGTGATACGGTCAGTATCACACCTGCCGCCTTTAATTCCCATGCCATTTTCGGATATCAATTTTAGGCAGGGACGCCCTGGCAGCTCAGGTCAATTGTAAGCATCTGCCCCGGTGCAGATTCGAACTCATGACCAACGGTCAGATTTTAGACACTACGCTTCCGAGGCTTCCATGTTTAAAGCTTAGTTTAATACAAAAAACACAGACAAGACTTCTAGTGTATAGTGAAACAATCTAACGAAATATTCTTGTCAATGTATTTCAATGGACGAAAATGTAATTTATTAAAGTGAGACACTCGAATACAGATGTGTTATCTCAATTTTACAAGAGAAATAACTCGCACTAGAGCACTAGAAACGTTTGCCTGTGGGTCCTGACAAAAATTCACTTAATGTTTTAATTGGACACCTATAATTGCTATTTATACAATTTTTATCAATTTATGAATGCTATCCTTTCTCAGATTTTTGGCTAAGATCAATGTGTAGTATCTGCACTTGATCTTGCCAGAGCCACCTGCAGAGTCAGTCATCCGAATGACACATTGGGACACGGGGACCTGATGGGGCGGCTCTGGCCCTTGAGGGAACAGCGAGCCCTTATTTTTAAAAAAGAAAATTTCTCTAAAACTAAATTTCGTCCAGTTTAAAGTTTAAACAATTCACAGTATCAACCAACAAGCGTTCTATTTTACCAATGAGACTGAAACAGGTAGGTGTGTCTTCTGAGAGAGCAAGAGAGATAGAGAGAGCGGGAGAGTGAGAGAGAGAGTGAGAGAGAGAGAGAGAGAGAGAGAGAGAGAGAGAGAGAGAGAGAGAGAGAGAGAGAGAGAGAGAGAGAGAGATCAAAATGCCGTAAAACAATCAAGTGCTGAAAATTAAGAATCTTTTGTTACAGGGGTCGTGGTTCTGAAAGGGGTCGGAGGCACCCATTAAGGTCTCATGTCATTGTGTCATTAGGATGACCGCCTCTGCATGCGGCCCTGGCAAAGTCAAGCGCAGATTCTACACTTCTACTTTAGTCAAAGGGACCGAAAGGTGATATTCAGTGTGATAAGCCTTTGACAGGCCTGACAAAAATTGCGAAAGACCACAAGAAATATGTTATTGAAATAACAAAACCTTTAATGTAACATGTGGGTAGATAAAAATTGATGCATTATAAATTCTTCTCCTTATAAGACAAAGCCATGACATTTACAATATTTGAAAAATCGACGAAAAATTAGTATTTTATCAATTATCTTTTATATATCTCTAGTTAATTTTATAAAACATTTTATACAAGATTATTATAAATATTAAGTTATTCACACCATATAAGACACTTGTTTTCAGTAGCGTCCCTTCAAATAATAAATGTTAGAATGTTATGTCCCTTACCGCCATTATAATTACATATGTTCCTATTAAGGTGGGTATTTTAAAAAAAAATTTTAAATAACTTTTCCTTAATCGAGAATTATTTTTTTAAAAATAAGGGCTCTCTGCATCTTCAAGTAGCAGAACCACCCCATCAGGTCCCTACGTTCCTATGTGTCATTCAGATGACTGCCTCTACTAGTTGCCCTGGCAAGATCAAGTGCAGATACTACACTTTCTTCTTCGTCTGCGTTCATCCCTGGTTGTTTTTTTTCCAGACTCTCACTCAGACGTTATTATGTTGTCTGTTTATAGCAGAACTATTTTACTTGCGCCTTTTGGCCGACACATCAGACTTTTGCGGGCATTTGTTGACCGGGTTAAACTTCCCGGGTGTTTCGAAGGACATTCCACTTTCACTCTGACGATATTGAATTGTGCCAGTTTACAGCAGAGCTACTTACTCCCATAATTACAGAGCCGACACATAGATCACTGGTACTGGGAACACCCAAGGAATTCTCACGGCCTATATCTGGCTGCTTAGCCTCACTTCCGTATATTGGGCATTTCATTTGCCACAGGCCGCTCCCCAAGCAAACCAGGAGAGGTCAGACTGCAGACGACATCCACTCAGCGAGCTTTCGGTTCGGACTTTCCACGAAATGGGATTGCTAGCCAACCTGTATTCCGATTCGTGCGTCTGGGTCGCTTTCTCGACTCTTACAGTTGTGGTGTTATCCTTATTCCAGCTGGCCCACCTAAAACATTCGGAGACATCCGGGTCGGCCCTCAAGATAAGGCAGGGGCAGACAACGAGCATTCCCCGCAATCCAAAGATTCTTCCATAATTGCAGAGCCGACACATAGCGCTCTGGTACTGGCTCACCCAAGGAATCGTCACGTCCTGCACATGGCTGCTTAGCCTCACTTCCGTATATTGAGCCCTGTGTTCACCACAGGCTGCTCCTCCGAAAACCAGGAGGGACCAATATGCAGACAACATCCACACAGAGAGCTTACGCTTCGGACTTGCACGTAAATGATTTGCTAGCCAAGTAATATTCCATATCGTGCCAATGGGACGCTTTTCCACCTTTGATGACACCCACTTAATGAGCTTTAGATACTGACTGGGACGCTTTTTTCACCATCAATGCCCGCACAGTAATGGCACTTGCCGTCTTCACAGATGTAAGGCACAAGTTAGGCTGCAGATGCTGCTGGCTCAGCATCTCACTTCCATGCAGCAGAGGATGAGTAACGACCAGGCCCTAAAACCGGGGAATATTGACTTTGAAGCGTTCGGCCATATCCCTCAGCTTAGAGCCGTAGAAAATATGTCTGGACCAAGCATGTAGTGACACCCTTGCAAATTATTCGGACTTTATACGCAATGGATTTGGTAGCCAAGGTATATTCCATTTTGTTTCAGTTTCGCATCAACCCCACTGAGGTTGCTAGTCGGCATCGGTTATGGTCAGAACTACGACGGTGTCTGATCGTCCATACGACTCTGACTTTCGTTCTTGTTTAATGACAACTTAATTTTTTTTTTTTCAAAATGCTTTCCCTTTTTGCAGCGATCCAAGAATTTCACCTCTAATGCCGCAATACGAATGCTCCCGTTTGTCACTGTTAATCATTACCTCCAGTTCCGAAAAGCAACAAAATAGTACCGAGGTCCTATTCCATTATTACATGCACCATTATTCAGGCAGCCGAAGCCTGCTTTGAACATTCCAAATCCAACTACCAGCTTTTTGATTGCAACAACTTTAATATACACTATTGGAGCTGGAATTATCGCGGCTGCTGGCACCAGACTTGCCCTCCAATAGATTCTCTTTACAGGGTCTGAAGTGTACTCATTCCAATAACGGGGACTCGATAGAGTCCCGTATTGTTATTTTTCGTCACCGTGCCGGGAGCAAGTTGCGCGCCTGCTGCATTTGGATATGGTAGCCGTTTCTCATGCTTCCTCTCCTTAATCGAACCCTGATTACCCGTTACCCGTTACAAACACGGTAAGCATGTCATGTACCATCGACATTTGATATGTCAGACATTTGAATGATGCGTCGCTGGCATGTGTTGTTTGACCATCATGAATGATGATGATCATTCATTTCAACCAGTGGGGTTGAAAGTATGGAGCCTTGAGTTCTAATGTGGCTGATAAGGCCTATTTTGGCTCGAAATATTCTTTGACAACGTGGCCAAAGAATGCTTGACGTTCCAGGAAGAGAATCTCCTGCAGTGGTTTTTCTGTCCAACCTCTTCTTCACAGCTCTTGCAGTCCTGGTTGCTTCACAAGTGACAGCACCCTTGCATAATGATGTACGCCAGGAATTTCGGTCTTTGGCAGCAGTCTCCCAGGTGTCAAGATAAATTCCAAAAGCTTTCAGTGAGAGTGTCTTTATAGCGTTTCATCTGGTCGCGTTGTGAGCGGTTACCACAACGCAGCTCGCAGTAAATAAATAGTTTATGGAGCCTGTGATCTGACATGCGACTTAAGTGATCAGCCCAGCGAACCTGATTCTGCATTAGTAAAGTGTGGATACTGGGCATGGACGCTCTTTCTAGAACTTCAGTGTCTGGGATCTTGTCTTGCCATTCAATCTTCGATAGCTTAAAGACAAGACTAGAGAGAAGGCAATGGAAGACAAGACTGTAGAAAAAACAATATAAGACAAGAGTAGGGAAAAGACAATGGAAGACACAAATAGAGAAAAGACAATGCAAGACAAAACTCGCGAAAACTAGAGAAAAGACCAGAATAAAGAAAATACAATGCAACACAAAAGTATCGAAATGAAAACTAGAGAAAAAAAAAAAAACAATGGAAGACTTGCCTATATAAAACAAGACTACTAAAAACAAAAACCAAAACCAAAAAAAAAAAAAAAAAAAAGACGATAAGATTAGAGAAAAGACAACACAGGTGAAAATTAGAGATAAGACAATGCAAGACAAGACTAGAGAAAAGACAATGAAAGACAAGACTAGAGAGAGAAAAAAAACAATGCATGTCAAGACTCGCGAAAACAAGACTAGAGAACCGACTGCGTAAGAGAAGAATATTGACAAGGATACGCAAGACAAGACATCATCCACATACTGACCAATGAAATGATGTAATTTGCAACGAGAAAAAGAGTGTTGAGGTTCTCCATGGAACCTATGCTTTTGTGTGGATGTGAAGCGTGGACATGGAGCAGACAAGATGAAAAACATCTGATGCCTTTGGAAATGTGGTTTCTGAGGTGAATGAAAAGAATATCATGGGCCGAGAGAAAAACCAATGACCAAGTTCTACAAGAAACATTACAGTTATAGACATATTTCAAGCAAACGAAAGAAGAAGAGGAAGAAGAAGAAGAAGAAGAAGAAGAAGAAGAAGAAGAAGAAGAAGAAGAAGAAGAAGAAGAAGAAGAAGAAGAAGAAGAAGAAGAAGAAGAAGAAGAAGAAGAAGAAGAAGAAGAAGAAGAAGAAGAAGAAGAAGAAGAAGAAGAAGAAGAAGAAGAAGAAGAAGAAGAAGAAGAAGAAGAAGAAGAAGAAGAAGAAGAAGAAGAAGAAGAAGAAGAAGAAGAAGAAGAAGAAGAAGGAGGTTGCATTTAAAACTGATTACCTGCCAAACAAAAAAGTGGTCATACCCAAACAGAAATTCAAGGCAGAAAATTTGAAGTAGGGGTATCTCACAATAATGGTTTTAAAATGGTTAAAATTGTAGCAGATCTATTGTATTACATATCAAATTAAAGAGGATTGCACAAGGAGTATGACAGTATTAATAATAGATTGATAGGTTACAAATATTAGGACAATAATGATAGGTTTAATAATAACAACTGAAATCAAAGAGGTAAAAATTATTTAAAAAATTGCACTTATAAGGTCTTTTCTACACTCCTACACTCCTAGCAGATATATTGTGTTATATATGAAAGTAAAGGGGATTGCATAAGGAACATGTTAGTGTTGTTTCTATTGCTGTAGTTTGGAAATATAATAAAAATAATAATATAATTTGTCAAATAATTTGACAAAAAGAGGTAACAATAATGTAAACATTGCACTTATAAGGTCTTTTCTACACTCCTATACTGGTAATCATGTTTACTTTACTGAATAATCAAACAAACACCACTTGTCTTCAAGAATATAAACAGTATTGCTTATTAAAATCCACCAAAAAGGAAGTTTTGGTGCATATTCTGAACCATGTCTTCTTCACAAAAAATGACAAAAAATAATCGCCGAAACCTTCAAGTTAGGGTCTGTCACAATAATGTTATGAAAATTGTTAAAATTGTAGCAGATATATTGTATTATATATGAAAGTAAAGGGGATTGCATAAGGAACATGTTAGTGTTATTTCTATTGCTGTAGTTTAGAAATATAATAAAAATAATATATAAATAGATAAAAATTATTTAAAAATTGCACTCACCAAGGGGTTTAGTATACTCCTCTGCAGCTAATCCTGTTTAATTTACTGAATTATTACACAAACACCAGTTGTCCAACGTTAGGAACAGAATTATTCCTAACAAATATCCAAAAATAAGTTTTGTTGCAGATTCTGAAGCATGTCGCAACTGAAGCAACTCTGGAGGAAAGCCTACTCTGTTGACATTCAGTGTGTCTGTATAATTGAAATTGTTGGAATGCAGATAGTCAATCAGAGCTTTCGAAGTGTAGAATCTGTCAGCAAAGATGTGATGACCGGTCCGAAAACATTCAGTAGTGTGGCAAACACTTTCACTGCATGAGCAGATGTGGGATCTAATCCGGATTGTACGCGGTGTTTCTTCCATAATAAATTTTTTAATTCATCACATAGCCAGTCGCAGAATCACAAAGGCCAAATGTTTTGATGTGGTACTTGTGAGGCTTTGTTGCATTGTATTGTTTGTGCTGAAATCTGCCCTGCCACCCAATAACCATTTTATCAATGGACACATTTTCAAATGGGTAATATGCTGTCTGGAATTTCTTCAGAATCATGTCAACAAGAGGTTCAATTTTAGTTGCACCCGCTGCGTCTGGTTCACATACGTGAAGCATGGTGTGATAAATAGATTCAAATCTATTTCTGGAAAACATTGTGGCATACCAAGGAGTATAGACATGTGAAGCAGTACTCCAGTAGTCCTTGATCCATGGTCTTCGATCAAGTCCCATAGAAATAATGACAGACGTAAACTTCAACCATTCATGCTTCGTGAGTGGGGTCCAGGATTGCAGACGAGAATGTTTTCTCTTAGGAGTGTTCTGTTTCAATATCTTTTCTGCATACTAATTTACATTTGTAATTATACAGTCTACTATGTGATCGTCAAAAAACACATTGAGAAAATCCATTGGTGTTTGAAGTTTATAAAGTTCAGGATTGACGTGAATCCTCCGAGGACGAATCTCAAACTTAGGTTTTGTTTTCCCTTCTGACACATCATGCCATGTCGATGCTGTTGAAGAAAATGGTAGAGGTGCTTCAGGCTCTAAAGTGTCTGGTAAAATTAAAGAGTTTTTACCTCCAGATTTATTCTTTGTTTGTACTGTTTGCATTTGTTTTCGCTTAGTAGTAATTCTGACTTGCTGATATTCATTGTCAGACCCCTCAGCTGATGACAAACTTCCACTGTCGTAGGTTTCCCTATCACCACGTGCTAAAGCTTTAGATTGACTAGAAGAACTACAACTATCAGAATCTTCATTAAAATCGGAATCACTATCGTCTAAAACCCTTTTTAATAATAATCTTGCTTGGTCTGATGTGAGTCTACGAGGCCGCAAACTAGAAGGAGGCGTTGCCATTTGTAAGAAAATTCAAACCAAACTTTGAAAAAGTCCTTTCTAACACAGATAATGGATTCCAATGCTTTGTATCACAATGCCGGAAGCGAAATCTTTCGCTTTAGAGTTTAATTCCGTGAGACACTAAAAATTGTGGACTGGAAAGGAAAAACGGATAAATTAAACCATTATACATAAGAGTGGCTTTAAAGTGGCACCTGGGTGTAAAATTTGGTTTACGGGGTCTATCAAGTGGCATCTGGCAGGCAATCAGTTAAGATGTTGCTGAAATGTTCTTCCCAGCGCTGAAGGATGTCTTTCTTATCGGTGACCAATTTTACCCCATCTGCACTGAGGAGGGGAGCTGTGCCTGGTGATGTAGGACCATAGACCGCTTTCAGTGAGTCGTAGAAGTTTTTCATATCATGTCTGTCAGCAAAGCCCTGAATTTCATCAGCTTTGCTGCTCAGCCAGGAGTCCCGCATGTGCTGAAGTTTCGCTGCACTACTCTCTGAATGTTCTTGAATGCATATTTTTTTTATGTTGACTTCGGGTCATCCAAATGTGCCTTGAGGAGAAGATGTTTCTCGGCCAGCAATTGGTTGATGTCTTCGGAATTTTCATCAAACCAGTCTTTATGCTTTTGGGGGGTTGGTACCAGGATTTCCATAGCAGTGTTGTAAATTGTGTCCTTTAGGGCTCTCCACTCTGTTTCTGTATCCTGTTTAGCTGCAGCATTGGGCTTGAGGCGGTCTTCCAGCATATTTTCAAACGAGAGCTGCATTTTCTTGCTGTTTAGGTAGGTGACATTTAGTTGTTGTTTTTTGCATTTTCACCCCTTGAGGACGCCGTGGTGGTTTGATGTGAATGTTTATTTTCGAGATAATGAGACGATGGTCTGTCCAACATTCGGCACCACACATGGATGTTGTCACCCGAACTTCTTGTCTGTCACTCCTCCTGACGATGACATAGTCAATGAGGTGCCAGTGTTTCGATCGAGGGTGTATACACGATGTCCTGTTTCTCATGGGGAGACGGAACATTGTGTTGGTAATCAGGAGATCGTGTTCGGCACATGCCTGAAGAAGGAGGAGTCCATTGTTGTTACAATTTATGACTCCGTGCTTTCCAATAATGCCGCTCCAAGAGGTGGTGTCCGTGCCTACTCTGGCATTGAAATCCCCAAGGAGTATAAGTTTGTCTCCTTTGGGAACATATGTTAATACATTGTGCAGGTCCTCATAGAACTTGTTCTTGACATCATCTTCATTGGTCATAGTTGGTGCGTAGACACTCACATGGTTGCATGCTTCCTTCCATCAGCAGGGACAATTTAATGGTCATGAGCCTGTCTTTTATAGCCTTTGGAAATCCAGCTAGTTTGCCTACCAGGGCCGACTTAATGGCAAATCCCACACCAGATTGACGTCTTTCCTCGCTTTTCCTTCCATTCCAGAAAAATGTGTAGCCGGCACCTATTTCACAGATTTGGCCTTCTTCTGCAAGTCGTGTCTCGCTCAAGGCTGCAATGTCGATGTTTTACCTGGCCAGCTCTCTCCCAAATCAGTGCTGTTCGTCTCTCTGGACCCGACGCGTCATCTCTGTCAAGTAGGGTGCGTACATTCCAAGTTCCGATTGTTAAGGGAATATGGTTTGCTCTTTTAGCTTTACCTGTTTTTTCTTTCTTGTATGTCGACCGCAGTTTAGGGTACCCACCAACCGCGGCTAGCTGGTTAGGTAGTGATAGAGCAGACAATGTTTAGGGCACCTTTTCTAGCCCCTTCCTCATGCTATGGAGGTGAGCAGTGTAATCCTATAGAGGGCTGCTCAGTCGCTCAGGGGGCTGCCGAATCCCACTGCTGCTCCGGTCAGTAGAGGACGACCATATGGCCTGAGCCGCCTGTGTGCAGGTCTGCGACTACGGCTGCCAGCGTACCCACGCCTGCCACTTCGCCGCTTACCCATCGCCACAGGGCTTGAAGGTGATATATGACGTTGGATGAAGAATGACTTGCGCGATGAATTGGATTAAAGTGAGGAAGAGTTGCGCAATTCGTCGACCTCACTCTCTCGCCTGAGTCCATCTGAATCTAGTGGCAGGACAAGTCAAGACGACTGGAGACGAATACATGTGCAGTGGATGACCAGGGCGCTCTTACGTGCCTTTCCGTACTCATTACGTTCCACAACGCTTTGCAGGTAAATGCCGTCTTGCCCGTTGAATCAGGAATGATTTCTTCCGCGCAGTCTGCCGGATCCTGTCTTCACATGCTGGGTAGGCATGCCCTACTTCACCGCTTGGTTTGACACCAAATCGGTTACCCGCGCCTGGTTTAGCCAGCCTCTCACAGCTGTTGCCCGCGGGGGGGGGGGGGGGGGTGGCCGCTGTCGCATGCTGACAGCTACTTGGAGCCACAGGCGGGAGCTGGGTGTCAGGCTTGGACCAGTGGGAGATGGGTCCTGAAAAGAACATGAGAGTCATCCTTACCAAAGGTGCTACCAATACCTGACACCCCGTACCCCCCTAGAACGAAAGTTTAATAGTGAGACAATCAAATACAGATGTATTATCTCTACTTTACAAGAGAAATAACTCGCACTAGAGCGCTAGAATTGTTTGCCTGTGGGTTCTCACAAGAATCATGTAATGCTTTAATGTTACACCTATTATTTCTATTAACATCAGTTTATGAATGCTATCCCTTCTCGGCCTTTTGGCTAAGATCAAAGTGTAGTATCTGCACTTGATCTTGCCAGGGCCACCAGCAGAGGCAGTCATCCGAATGACACACAGGGACATGGGGACCTGATGGAGCGGCTCTGGCCCTTGGGGAAACAGCGAGCCCTTATTTAAAAACAACAAATTCTCCAAAATTGGATTTCTTCCACTTTAAACAGTTAATAGTATCAATGACCATGCATAAAAGTGACAACAGATGTCCCATTTTACCAATTAGAGAGGTAGATGTGTCTTCTAAGAGAGAGAGAGCGAGAGAGAGAGAGAGAGAGAGAGAGAGAGAGTGAGAGAGAGAGAGGAGAAAGAGGGACAGAGATAGGAGTGGGAGAGGGTTAGAGAGGGACAGAGCGAGGGAGAGAGAGTGGGATAGAGAGAGAGGAGAGAGGGGGAGAGCTGAGAGAGGAGTGAGAGAGAGGGAGATATAAAGAGGGATATAAAGGGAGAAATAGAGAGGAAGGTAGAGGTAGAGAGTGAGAGTTAGACAGAGAGAGAGAGAGCGCGCGCGCGCGCGAGAGAGAGAGAGAGAGAGAGAGAGAGAGAGAGAGAGAGAGAGAGAGAGATCAAAATGCTATGAAACAATCAAAAGTGCTGAATATTAAGGACCTTTTTGTCATTTTAATGGGCTCGAATCTCCCAACAGGGTCAGAGCCACCCATGAAAGTCCCATAGCAAGATCAAGCGCAGATTCTACACTTCCATCTAAGCCAAGTAGCCGTCTACAGGCCTGACAAGAATAATTTTAAGTACCTTTCTACATTGCAACGTGAGCAATTAAACGCACAACACATTTAATGAAAAATCGAGTGAAAATAGAAAAATGCATTACTAAATTCTCATGCTAGTAAAATAAAGCCATTATGTTTATAAACACTTTTATGATAACTTTAATTTCTTTTTCCGTCATTTATGGTGTCAATAACTGTAAATAACTTATATAATGGTCTGATACAAATTATTACAAATACTACAGTTATTTAAATAACATATATATGCTGCTGTGAAGAATGTCCCATAAAATAATAACTGTTAAAATGTCCCTTTATAAAGTCCCTTTCCACTATTTTAATTACACGTGTTTATTTTCATGTTGTTTTTGTTCTTTAATTTTTTTAAATAACTTTTCTTTATTCAAGAATTTATTTATTTATTTATTTATTTATTTTTTGTTAAATAAGGGCTGGCAGTTCCCTCAAGAACCAGAACCACCCGATCAGGTCCCCACGTCCCTGTGTGTGATTCGGATGACTGCCTCTGCTGGTGGCCCTGGCAAGATCAAGTGGAGATACTACACTTTCACCCTCTTCTGCGTTCATCCGTAGTTTTATTTCAGACTCTCACTCTGACGTTATTGTGTTGTGCCTTTACTTTACTTGCACCTTTAGGCCGACACATCAGACTTCTGTGGGCATTTGTTGAACGGGTTAAACTTCCCGGATGTTTCGAAGGACATTCCACTCTCACTCTGAGACGGACATTGGACTCTCACAGTTGTGGTGTCATCTACATCCCAGCTGGTCAAATTAGAACGGCCGAAGTCATCCCGGTCAATCCTCAAGGGAAGACAGGGCTAGACAATGGGCTCACCATGCAAGAAGGCTTCCATAATTGCAGAGCCGACACACATTGCTCTGGTACTGGGTTTACCCAACGAATTGTCGCATCCTGCACATGGCTGCTTAGCCTCACTTCCATATATTGGGCCTCCGGTTCATCACAGGCTGCTCCTCCGAAGCCCAGGAGGGACCAGTATGCAGACGACATCTACACAGCAAGATTTCCAGTGGATTTGCTAGACAAGCAATATTCCATTCGGTGCCATTGGGACGCTTTTCCACCTTTGATAATGCTCACTCAATGAGCTTTAGTTACTGACTGGGAAGCTTTTTTTTTATCATTAATGCCCACACAGTAGTGGCACTTGCCGTCTTTACAGACGTAAGGCACAAGGTAGGCTGTAGGCCCTCAAACCGGGTAATATTGACATGGAGGCGTTCAGCCATATCCTTCAGCCTAGAGCCGTAGCCGCGGACTTTATTCGCAATGGATTTGGTAGCCGAGGTAAATTTCACTTTGTTTAAGTTTCGCTTCAACCCCAGTGGGGTTGCTAGTCGGCATTGTTTATTTGTCAGAACTGCGACGGTATCTGATCGTCTTCGCGCCTCTGACTTTTCGTTCTTGATTAATGAAAGCATTCCTTACAAGAGAGAGAGAGAGAGAGAGAGAGAGAGAGAGAGAGAGAGAGAGAGAGAGAGAGAGAGAGAGAGAGAGAGAGAGCGCATATCGAGACCTTGTCGAACGATCTTTCAAAAATTCCCTTTTCGCCCGCTCACACCGTGATTCCGGCTTCGCGCTACAGTCATATTCTCGAAACTGCCTTACAAACTTGTGTCGGCTGGGAAGTTCCATTTGAGACAACGAACGCCAGACGCAGGACTGATCTTGCAAACCAGACCAGCCCTCACATATTACACTCTGATCTTAGCCAAAAGGCCGAGAAGGGATAGTATTCATAAATTGATTTAAACAAAACTCATAGGTATCCCATCATAATATTAAGTGTTGTTTGTCAGAACCTTCAACCAAACGTTTCTAGTGCCCCCCCCCCTCTCTCTCTCTCTCTCTCTCTCTCTCTCTCTCTCTCTCTCTCTCTCTCTCTCTCTCTCTCTCTCTCTCTTTCTCTCTCTCTCCTCTCAAAACTCTTTCAATACTTACTTCATACCGACTATATGCCTCCATAATTCACCTACTG
>OY992896.1:49947175-50019675 GCA_963921405.1 Cepaea hortensis
TGATGTATAGTGGTCATTTCATAATGTTGTTATGTTTTACCATATGAATAAAGCTTCTTCGTCTTCTTCTGCGTTCATCCGAAGAGTTTTTTTTTTTCCTGACGTGATTGCGTTGTGCCTGTTTACAGCAGAGCTGCGTTCTTGCGCCGTTAGGCCGACACATCCGACTTCTGCGGGCATATGTTGACCGGGTTAACCTTCGTTAGGACGTTAGGTTTCGTAGGACGTTTGACTCTCACTGTTGTAGTGTTATCCCCCATCCCAGCTGGCCCATTTAGAACAGCCGAAGACATAACGGTCAGACCCCAAGGGGCAGGGGCAGACTATGGGCATTCCCCGCGATCCAAAGAGACTTCCATACTTGCAGAGCCGATACATAGCGTTCCGGTACTGGGCTCACCCAAGGAATCGTCACGTCCTGCACATGGCTGCTTAGCCTCACTTCCGTATATTGGGCCTTCCGTTCACCACAGGCTGTTCCTGAAGATTGCAGTCTGCAGATGACGCTCATACAATGAGCTTTCGATTCGGACTTTCCACGTAATGGATTTGCTATCCATGCAATATTCCATTTCGTGCTAAAGTAATTCTAAGAGTTGTATTTTCTCATAAATGCACTACTTATTCATAACCATTCGGCGTGGCTGAAAATTTAAGAGCGTTCACTCTTAAACTTCCGATGCACTGATGACGAGGTCAGGCGTTCAATCCCTAAACTGGCATTAAGTTGCACTTCAACATTGACTTCTTTCACGAAGCAATGGCAAACTACTGATCGTAAAATTGTACAGACAGTTAACCAGGGAGTGATTTTTATCTCTTGCCTACCGATCCCGCTAGGCCCCACCAAGACGCTCGTCGTCAGCGAGTAGTTGAACCGAAATATACAAGGTCCTGATATAGAAAACACAAGTGTGTTTACTTGATGGAGCGATCCTCCCTCGAAACCGTCACTCGTGTTGACTTTGACACGTTTTACAATTTGGTTTTCCATCTTCGATAAACCGTGACAGAGGTTTTCTTTAAGACAGATCTACACGCGGTGAAGACAATCGAAATGACTGCCGCAAAATTAATATCACTGATATGTCTCATAGGCTGTACAAGAAATACTAGAAATAATCTCGATCTCTCTCGTAATAGATATTAAGGATATTTGGCCGTTTACAGGCCTGACAAAAATTTTAGATTCATATGATAGGGGATGGCCCTGCCATTAAAAGCACAAAAAAGAGACAGTGAAAAATCGAGAAGTAATAGAAAATGCATTACCAAATTTCATGCATGTAAGATAAAGCCATGGCTTTTACTCAAACTTTTATAACCACTTAAAATTATTATTGGACTACATGGTGCCAATGATTGTAAATAATCTGTATAAGAGAATTTTGAAAATGTATTTTAAATACTACTGTATTTAAATAATATAATACATTTATGTTGCTTTGAGTCATTCATTGGCACCTTGCCGTCTTGACAGACGATAGTTTGTGCTTTAAAAAGGCATAATAACTTTTAACTATGGCGGTAGCGAGTGTGACTGATAAGGCCAATTTGCGCTGTAAATGTCCGTTCACAGTGGGTGCATGTGAACACGTGGTCATTTCCACCACCATGCACCATCTTACGTCTCAAACGCTTGGTGTGTGACTTTTCTGCAATAATTTTCTCCTTTGACTTTATTCCATTTCTGATATTTGCCCTCCATGCAACACGTTCAGCGGCGACTTGCTCCCAATGTGCATTATCAATGCCTGTATCAATCATGTCCCGCTTACACACATCTTTGTATCGTAGTAGAGGCCGACCCTGAGATCTCTTACCCATCTGTAATTCACCAAAAAAGATATCCTTTGGTATTCTACCATCATCCATCCGCCTAAGATGTCCTATCCATCTAAGTCTACGAAGACTGAGCATGGAATAAACTGTCACACAACCTGATCTTTCTAATACTTCAGTATTTGTGATTTTGTCTTGCCACTTAATACCAAGAATTCTTCGCAGACACCGCATATGAAAGCTGTTTAAATTGTTCTCTTGGTGTGAGTAAGTTGTCCAGGTTTCACTGCCATAGAGAAGAGTACTAAGGACACAGGCTTGATAGACAAGGACTTTTGTTTTGGCAGTAAGCTTCCTGTTCTCCCAGACTCTTTTTCTTAACCTGTTCATTGTTGTTGCTGCCTTTCCAATCCGGATGTTGATTTCCTGATCTAGGGATAATTTGCTATTTACCACCGATCCCAGATATGTAAAATGGTCTACTATCTCTAGTTCGGCGTCGTCAATAAAGATTGATGGTACCCCATGTGCACCTTGTGACATAATCTGTGTCTTCTTTTTGCTAATTGTTAAACCAAATTCAGAACAAGCATTGGAGAATGCAGATAGTAGACATTGCAATTCTTCCTCAGAGTGGGTCGTAACTGCAGCATCATCTGCAAAAAGCAACTCTCTGATCAGTACCCTCCTAATTTTGGTCTTAGCCTTCAATCTCTGAGCATTGTAGAGGCCGCCATCTGAGCGTGAGTGAATGTATATACCACCATCCTGATCACGAAATGCATATTTCAGTAGAAGTGAAAAGTATATTCCAAAGAGGGTGGGAGCTAGTACACAACCTTGCTTAACTCCACTCTTGATTTCAAATTCTTCAGAAGTTGCACCATCAAACTTGATTATACCCTTCATGCCTGTGTGGAACGATTCCACAATGGACAGAAGAGTTGGTGGGCAGCCAATCTTCTTTAGTGCCTTGAACAGACCCTCACGACTGACCAAATCGTTTTGCTTTGAGTAGAGTCCCTTAAAATAATACCTGTTTCAGTGTTCTGTCCCTTGCCAACATGTATTGCTTTCAATGTGGTTTTTAAAATAAAATTTTAAATAGCTTTTCTTTAATCGATAATTTTTATTTTTATTTATTTTTTAAATAAGGGCTGGTGTTTCCCCCAAGAACCAGAGACGTCCCATCAGGTCCCCACGTCCCTGTGTATCATTCGAATGACTGTCTCTGCTGGTGGCCCTGACAAGATCAAGTGCAGATACTACACTTTGATCTGAACTAAAAGGCCAAGAAGGTTTTTTTTTTTTTTCATATCCTTTACAGGACATCGCTGTCAACACCAGCATCTTTCAGCTGTATGTTGATTTCTTGGCAAGATTACGCTCAGTAGTTTGCCATTGCTTTCCGAGCGGCCGGCTCACATACCCCGTAAGTTACCGATGCGATTCGAACCACTGCTGATTCTCACCGTCGTCACGTTACTTACGAGAGTATACGAGATTACGGAGAAAAGTCATAACCTCTAAGCCACGAAGCCGGCCCAAGAAGGGATAGCCATTAATAAATTGACGTAAACAAAAATTATAGGTGTCCCAATGAAACATTAAGTGATTTTTGTCAGAACCTGCAAGCAAACGGGTCTGGTCCTCTAGTACGAGTTATTTCCCATTTACCAATAAGATGACAAAACTGTATTAGATTTAATCCCTATAGTTTACTACATTGTCGTGTTCTGAAATTCCCTGACAAGAATATTTTGTTAGAATGTTCCATTATGCACAAGAAATCTTGTCTATGTTTTTTTTAAAAGAGCATACTTCAAACACGCCATGTTTGATCACTTACATAGAGAAAAGCTGAGATAGGTATGTCTAGACAGTCTTCTCCTTGGAATCCACAAGTGGGGGAGCTGGTGAGGGGCTTGGGGGGGAGGGGGGGGGGGCCTAAAACCGCAAGGAGAAGAAAAGTAAAGACAGAAATAAATAGTATATGGAGGAGACGGATGGAGCTGCATTTTATAACTAAGGATAGGATGGCTTGGGGCGGGTTGGTTTAGGACCATGTCCCCATAGAGGACAAAGAGAGGACAACGGAAGATGGATGCCGGGTTTAAACACAATAATAGAAGCATAAGACTCAACTCAGCGAGTAACTATGATGTCGGTGCCATTTATAATCTTAATGTTGTTGATTCATTCAGTATTGTAATTCCGATTCAGCTTGTATGTATTTGTTTAGCAGTGTGAAGATCATGTCGCTATAACATCCTCGCTTTTGCGACATCAGAGATCTTCATTAGCGACGCAAATAGAAACGCCAAAGTTATCATCATCAGAGACGAGCGACCAGCGAGTGTGGTCTTGGATCTCCCAAAGCACGCCTTGTTTAACCCTGACGTTAATCTTGGACATCGTCAACAATTCAACAAACAACTTGACGGATGACAAGTTTTTTTGTTTTTATTTCAAAACAGAAAATGCAACTTTGCTGCAGCGTTCCTGTTAAGCTTACTAAATAATTCTTTTTAACCTCGTTTTAATTCCCAGCAACTGAGTTGTTATTTCGACTCGTTCCTCTTAGTTTTTGTGCAAACAGAAAGATTTCATTTTGAATTTGCTGTTACTGTGGGTGTCGTAGCACTCCCTGGGGTGAGGGGAACCTGCTATCACACTTTAACAACGGGATACCTTTAGCCCTGGGACATAGGTGACCTCAGTCTACAAACCCCTTCGACCCTTGGAATCCTATCTCCCTCACTCTCAACCAAGGGACGTTACCCCTTTCAAACTTCGTCCTGAACTCATGACGCAACTCTGGCAGCTAACTATGTTAACAATATGGTGTATTATACAAGATGAATGGATGAATGAGAATGATAATGATTCCGAGATAGACCTTGCAGTATCTATGCGAGATAAGAAGTGGCAAGGATCGAGTAGCCTCCTGGAGGAAGTGTCATCATCGTCAGGGCCTCAAGTCACACTATTGGGTAAGTCAGACACGCTCACCAAGTCTCTCAGGTCTCCCTCCAGGTATAGGTTTCTCCACTTGAATAGGATGGCTGGCGAGTTGACTCACTGGTACTTGGGACCTTCGGTGGATGACATCCCTGAAGTCTGGATCACCTTAGGGATAAAGATTGTCTTTCGGAAGCTGAGGAACTAGAACACTCCTCTGAAGCGTCTGGAAAAGTCTGATGGTACTGCGGGTATAACCAGATGGTGATCTCTCACTCAATGGTAGTAGCAGTCCTAACTGTCTATGCAACCCGCGCAGATCCTCTGACTCATAGCGCATATATCACAGTACAGATACCTCTCCTGCTGAAACGTGTCACGTTAGATAGAGTTCAACACAGACACAAGTTCTTCCACAATATCAGGCACCACATGGTACCAGGCACTTGGTAGCGGAGACATCAGCATTATTTGGCATGCAGGCAGTCAGTCAGGGTCACAACCTGGACACTAACAACAATCAGATACTTGCCCAGCTGGAATAACGAACAAGGCGAAATGGTGTTGTCCTGGCACATAACCTGGGATATCAGACGTGGAGTGGGCGAGGCGTTAGCTGGAGCCCATCCTGAGACGCACTCTCGATTGTCAGCACTGCTCGTTGAGGTAGTGGACTTCCAAGCTGTTCACACCGGCTATCGCCCTAGTCCGGATCACTGGACTCGTCCCCAGATCATTGCTCTGCTCTCAACAAGATAGAATCTGTGGAGGATAACACTCAGTGAGAGCACCATGAATCAGACTTACCCACAGCAGATACACTTAAGTCCCCATTACTCAGACATGTGGACCCTTCCCATAAGGGCCGCACTCCTTCACTGGCTGCTCCAATGGTCGAGGACAGACTGGACCTAGAACCAAAGTGGCAGCTGTCCCCCGACATCCTCTTTCTCAGACGAACGTAGGACTGGGTCAAGGTTGGTGTCGGAGATATGGGTCTCTGCTGAAACATAGCTAGACAACACATGTGGTTAGTGAGTTAGTTGTACTTAAAGATAGAAGCACCCTTAAGGAGGGCTAATGGCAGTACTCCCTCACCTCCTTCCTGTTATCCGCCAACGCTGATGTCGTACCAGGCCGTAGGCACCATCCAAGAACAAATAGATATACAGGGTGATCCCCCTGTAGCAGAAATCCACACCCCGTTCCCCCCTCCCTGGTCCCAGGTCGGGGCATTTAGAACGGTGTCATGTTCACTATGAACAATTCTGTCGCAATGGTCCCTTCTCCTTCTGTCAACCTCTCAGGACACCACTATATTAAGCTGGCCTTCCATCGAGGGAACTAATTACAAGACAGATGTGAGGAAAGCCCAGAAGAAAGTCAGTGGTCGGCCACCTGGTGATCAGACGCTCGACTCCCGGCACGACCTTGAAACGACCTCGGAGGGTTCGGCCGAACGGTGCAGTCGATTCGTTGCACTTGCCCGCTTTCATCGATATATCACTCGATATATCCGAAACGACTCCTTAATCTGCTTCCGTTAGCGCTGTGAGTAACGGTTCGGCCGCGCTGGCCCCGCCGACGCTCGAGGATATCAAGTTGGCCATGTGTGAACTCGAATTATAGGTCTCACTTCCCTGAACCCGATTTCCCCGATCAACAGGGGCTGTAAATAAGCCGCGCGCTGCTAACCTATGAAATATCTTAGCAGTACAATGCTGCTACACACGCGTGTGCCACAGGCTTAATTTTACAGTCGTAACCTACAAGCTTGCCACTGTTCACACGTGACCTCCTTTCCCGCGCCGGTCAGTACACGCGTTAGCGAAATCTCATAATTTAAATCACCGACACCGCACTAGTTAATGAAACCGGTTGTACACATACCTTCACACAAACAGCACGACAGTGGAGATGAGACGCGTTGTCACTGCAACTGGACATGATGTCGGAAGTCTTTAACCCTCGTCAAGACACGGCGTCCTGCTCTCTCTCCCTTAGCACTAGGCCAAAATGTCGACTGCCTGCCGGCAACCTTTGTCTCCAACTGATCAGGTGTTCCGGGACAATCGACTGCGCAGTCAGACTTGCGCAGTCGGTCTTGCCCGGACATCTGTTCCGCCACCAACCTACTGGACTAATCTTAAAGGGCGAGCAACGATTCGGGTCGGGTAGAGTCAAATTACTGGTTACTTCCCTTTCACTGTTAAATTTTCGTCACCCGAATCTCCGATGTCTCACCGGACCTTTCCTCAGCAGAAACATCACGAGGCGGACCCACTGAGTTCTGTGACAGTGGGAATAACTGATATTCCACAATTCGAACAATATATGTAACTATATGTTTTAAGTGTTTCAGCCAAAGTATTTTTCATTTATTCACATCATGTGATATATAACTGTACAGCATGCACCTGACGAGATGTAGCGAAATATGCCAGGCAATAAACCGTGGAACATATTGGATGTGACTTCTGTGATTAAATTCACCTATGGAATACATAGCTTTGAACATATAACCAGTGGGTTGCGGGCAGGTGTTATAGTTTTAATTTTACATGAAGGAGAGTCTCTCGTCTACTCTTCGTCACATCTAGCTCCTGAGGATCTTAATGTGTGCATCGTGCAATAAGTACCTTGCAGAGGGTTACTGCGATGTGGCTAGCATGCATGTCTGGTGGCCTGGTGTACATGTGTTTGAGTCCCCATCGATACGGAGCCTGTTTATTTAATGGCCGGAGCTCAGCCTAAAACCTGATCGAGGGTTCTTTACTTTTACTTACCGATCTGAGGAAAACGACGTAGTTAGCTACATCTCTGGCGAATTGATCAGTGAAGGCAAGGCAAGACAAGACTACAGACAAGACAATAGAAGACAAGACTGGAGAAAAGGCAATGGAAGACAAGACTAGAGAAAAGACAACGCAAGACAAGTGTAAAGATAAGACAATGCAAGACAAAATTATCGAAAACAAAACTAGAGAAAAAACAATTGAAGACATGCCTATACAAAACAAGATTAGAGGAAACACAAAAGAGAGACTAAAGAAAATACAATAGAAGACACAACTAGTGGAAAGACAATACTAGTCAAGACCAGAGAAAAGACAATGCAAGACTCATTCATTCATTCCTTCAGTAGCATGTCCTTTGCAGAACCTCGCTCCCATAACAACCTTCCGGAAAACTTCTCGATCACAAGCAAGATGTCCCGCGTCTGATACACCCATCTGGAGATCATCCGCCACTTCCTGCACCCATCTTCTCTTTGGCCTTCCTCTTCCTCTCTTCCCAGGCATATACCCTTCCATTATTGTTCTCTCCAAACTGTCGTGACGTTTCAAGTGACCAAAATACTTCAATTTTCTTTGTTTTATCGTCTTTAATAGGCCATCCCTCCTCAATATTCAACTCTTGAAATATGGATGCATTTGTTCTTTTCTTTACCCAAGATATTCTTAGAACTCGTCTATAACATTTATATTCAAAGGCATGTTTGCGCTGTTCAACTTGTTTAGTAAGTGTCCAGGTCTCACAGGTGTATGTTGCAATGGGAAAGATGCATGCTCTTAAAAATCTAATTTTTGTAGTTCTGTCTGTCCCACACCATAATTTATTCATCTGTTTTAGTCTTTGAAGAGCAATGGATAGTCGCCGTTTAATTTCTTTCATTGTGTCACCATTATTCGTAATCACTGACCCAAGATATTCAAAATTTTCCACCACCTCCAATTTTCTCCCATTAATGTATATTTCTTTCTATATAGTAGTTTTATCTGTATGCATTATCTTAGTTTTTGCTATGTTAAGATATAAGTTGTGATTTTCACTATTCAATTGTGTTGAGGCTATTAAATTTTCTATGCCATTCTGTGTTGTGGATAGTAATACTGTATCATCAGCATATCGAATCTCTGGTATGTCATGACCGCCGATATTTAGGGCATCATATGGCTCCCTGTTTATATCATCTCTTACATTTCTCATTATATTTTCGGCACACAGGTTAAACAAATAGGGTGACAGCACGCAGCCCTGAAGGACTCCTTGCTTGATGTCAAACCAATCTTATGTCTCGCCATCTGTTCTAACTGCTGCTTGTCGCCGCTTGACGGCAGAAGTGGAAGATGAAGAAGATGATGATGATGATGATGATGATGATGATGATGATGATGATGATGATGATGATGATGATGACGATGATGATGATGATGATGATGATGATGATGATGATGATGATGATGATGATGATGATGATGATGATGATGATGATGATGATGATGATGGTGTTTGATGGACATTTCATAATGTTATGTTTTACGATATGAATACAACAATTCTAAGAGTTGTATTTTATCATTTATGCACTGCTTATTCATAAGTTAGTTAGTTAGTCGACAGATCATCCTCAATGCACGTCGAACCATTCAGTCCATAAGTGATCGGATCCCCTCCTCAGCAAACCCCGCGGCGTGTAGCGGCTAACGACACCAGTTCTGTGTTGGTTTATCAATCTTCTTTGGCTTCCTGCGTAGTGTTCTTGTTTGGCCACGTAGAGCATTTAGAATGACAGCCTGGTCCATGGCGCGTCCGACCTCCACAGTAGCCTTCTTACCTGCGAGCTTGTCAGCCCAATCATTTTCTTGTATTCCTGCATGCCCTTTCACGAAGATGAAACTAATCTTTGCCAGCCGAGACCGCTCTAGAGACAGCAACCACTCTCTTCGAACCCACCCAATCTCTATTCTCTTGAGCATGCTCATTGAGTCACTAAGGAAACATGCCCTAGTGAATGTCTGTGTCTCGAGCCATGTTATTGCTTTACTTACTGCCATGAATTCCATAGTCAGGATACGTGTGGTCTCAACAAAAGCACCAGAGTCCTCCTTCACAATTCTCCCTCCGGCCTGAGCTGTAAAGGCCCATGAGCTTCTCACAAGTCGGACGACCGAACTATCTGTGTAGACGACAGCATCGCCACCTATCGAGTTCTCGAAAATCAACGCTTGTACTTCCGCCTCCACAGCAGCCGGATTTTCTTGTCTGCGTTTTCTGTCTAGTTGGATGCCGACAGAAAAGGACGTACAGAAATCTGTTGGCACTTGTACCCACTCCTCGCCAGGTTCTAAATCCTCAAGTGCACATACCTTTTGAAGAATGTCTTCATCTTGACCCATCCACGACCGTCCTCTTTTTAACCTGCTGCCCTTCACCTTCATAATTTCACTATGCAGTGGATGCTGTGTGTTTGCGTTAACTCTGAGGTAGGCAAGTGCTCTGCGAATGTGTAGTCTGTCTTCAATGGTTGGAAAATCAAGAAGGTAGCGCATCGCCCTGCATGCTGTATCTCTTGTACATGCAAGAGTAATGCGCATAGCTTCGTTCTGTATCCTTTCCATCCTTTCTATTTGCTTACGGCTGAGAGTCAGGATCGCCATCGCATATTCAAAAACAGACATCCTTATTTATAAGCAGTCGACGAAGCCGAACGGATAAGAGCGCTTGATCTTAAGCTTCCGGTGCACTGATGGCGAGATAACGAGTTCAATCCCTAAATTGGCATTAAGTTGGACTTCAACGTTGACGTCTCGTTCACAAAGCATTGGCAAACAACTGAACGTAAGATTTAATTGAAAATCAACAGGGGGTTGATGACAACGTCGTGTAAAGACATGTAACTGTTACTATTTCATGTTTAGGTCGTCTTCTTAGTTCATCCATGCTGTTGTGTTTGTTGCTGTTATTGTTGTTGTTGGCATAATTTTGCTGCACTTGTTTAAACCAAAGCTGTGATATCTGCACATTTTGAAGTAAGGTACTTCGCCGCTAGCCTATGGGTCCTTTATGGGCAAGATGGAATAACCTATGAGCCTACCTAGCAGGTTAATATGAAACGACCACGCTTATAGGCAATTCATGTGATGATGATGAACATAAAACTACTTAATAGGTTGCGCACTGAGCTGGAGTTCAGCCGACAGGTAACTGTTGGTTATAGTCTCAAGTTCGCTACACTAGGCAGAGGATGTCTTTATAGGGTGAATACCTACTATCACCGACCAGTGTGGTCGAGGCCAGGAAGGAAAGGAATGACTGACTAACTTATTTACATATTTTGAATAACGAAGACACAAACAAAAGATTGCACGATTCATTGCCTGGAATATTTCGCTGCATCTCGTCAGGTACATACTGCAGAATTCACACAACATTAAGGAAAATAACTAGATAAATTCTTCAAGCTGAAATGTGTCTAGCACACCGTGAATCGATAATTCACAGAATATCACATGACCCCTGACCAAGATATCATTAATATTCGCTGTTACATGATAGCAGTTCTTATTGCTGTTATCGTTATCATCGCTGTTATCGTTAATACTCTGTGTTGTCGCTACAGTCGTTGTTGTCCTTGTTACCTTTCAGTGTTATTATCTCTACAGTTGTTGTTGTCACTACCATCGGCCTTATCGCTACAGTCGTTGTTGTTGTTACCATCGATGTTGTCGCTACCATCAGTCTTATCGCTACAGTCTGTTGTCGCTACCATCAGTCTTATCACTACAGTCTGTTGTCGCTACCATCAGTCTTATCGCTACAGTCGTCGTTGTTGTTGTCACGAAAAATAAACTTGATGGTTTGATAGATGAAAAAAAAGAAACATTCGTCTGCACAAACACCGGCAAACCCTTTGATGTTGTATAGACTGAGGAACAAAATACGTCGCTTCAAATGTCTACCCCAGTCGGCAATTTGTTAACAAGTTGTTGCTCGAGACGAACAATAACGCCAGACGTCTGCCAAGGCGGTTGTTAGCCTTTGAAGTGTAGACGAAATGTCTGAATACACGTCGGTTGGATTGTGTGATGTAGTGGACATGATTCCCCAGACCCCAGACTCTGAAGTGCCAGGATCTTTGTTGTATGATACAAACAATCTCCCAGATGAAAGGGGACACCAGCCAGATGTTCACATTGAGTTGGGAAAAATAAAGAGAAAAACAACTTCTCGACGCCTCTGCGTCTAGACAATTTGGTGACGTCACTCAAGCCACGATATAAAACCAGTAGAGGTAAACAAGTTCGAGGAGTCGACCAAAAACTCTGAAGTGTTAAAGATAGGCGCAGTATTCCAAGTTGTGTTAATTGAAAGAGACTATAGTGTCAAAGTGTTGATAATGTATCGGTGGACATAGATCCAGTCTGTGATTGCATAGTCTCAATCATCAACCGGAATAGGCATATGGTATTCTATTAATCATATCTAACTAAGAGTATGATTAGGAATAGAGTACAGTACTGTACGGTGATACAATGTATTATAGGTGCGGTGATAGAATGTTCTATAAGTGCGGTGCTAGAAAGTATTATAGGAGCGTCGGCACTAGTGTCCTATTGTATGGCTTTAACTAGCTTGTGTGATATATCATTTTACTCAGGGAGTTGAGGACAATGTAGTGGGTTAATAAAATTGTGGGTGTTGATTCCCCTCACTCCAGGGACGACACTTAAGTAATAAAGGATTACTGCGACAGTTGTTACCATCGGTGTTAACCCTGTTATCGTTAAGATCGATGTATAGTTACGATCATTACTATCGTTACCATCGCTATGTCATCACGGTTATCGTTAACATTGTTGTTATCGTAGCCATTGTTTGTCCATGCTGATTACATTGTTTATGTAATAATGAGCAACATCGCCATCATATGCCATGCCGGTAAGCGTGGGCGGTCATGTTTGGCCATGTCACTCGATCACAAGAATCGAGGATCAGCTCAGTGTTCTTGTCTCGACCATACCACGTGGTAAAGCCATCCAGGTATTTACTCCTTTGCCCTCCGCTTGTTCTCTTTCCCTAGATCTTGCCAGTTGTCACCAAGTTCTTCAATTTATTTCTTCTCATAATGTGACCAAGAAGTTGTGACTGTCTACGTCTAATTTCTCTAATCTGTTTACGGTTATCATTTGTTTCTTGTAGGACTTGGTCATCGGTTTTTCTGTCTGCCATGGTATTCTTTGCATTCTCATCATAAACTACATTTACACAGCCATCAGATGTTTTTTTTTCAGTTTGTCTGCTTATTGCCCGCCCTTCACATCCATACAAAACCACAGGTTCTATGTAGCACCTCAACACTCTTTTTCTCGGTGCAAATGACATAATTTTACTGATCAGTATGTTTTCCATCTTGCAAAAATCTGCCTTCGCCATGGCAATTCTTGTTCTATTCTCTTCAAGGCATCTCCCATCAGATGTTATGACTGTTCCGAGATAATTGTACCGATTCATTTGTTTAAGTATATTCCCATTTACTTGTATATTACATTGCGGTATTTCGGTCTTCTTAGTGACAACCATAATCTGTGTCTTCTTACAATTTAATTATAACCCAAGTTATTCACTGTAAGAAACGATCGCATCTACTAAATGTTGCAGAACTTGCTCATTGTCTGCAATCAATACTGTATCATCCGCATATCTAATGTTGTTGATGTTATGTCCCCAATGATGATTCGTTTCATATCGTCAACATTTCTGAAAATTCTTTCACTGTCCAGGGGAAAAAAAAAGATCTGGAGACAATACACATCCGTGTCTCACACCTCTCTTAATATTCTGATATTGACCTACTTCATATCAATCTGTATGGCAGCTTGTTGTTTCCAATATATGTTATTTATGAGTCTAGCGTCTTTCCCTATAATTTGAAGATCTGCAAGCATCTCTATGATGATGACATGTCTTACTTTATCGAAAGCCTTTGTGTAGTCAATAAAGCAAAGATGTAAGTCTTTCATTACTTCTATCGAACGTTCAATTAATGTCTTCAGCATATACACATCATTTACTGTACCCTTGACTTCTACAAACCCACATTGTCATTCTTATATTTCGGGTTGTATTTTCTTCCTAACTCTTTGCATGATACTTCTTAGCAAAATCTTTGTGATGTTTTCATTAAACTAATTGTTCGATATTGATAAAAGCTCCTGATTTCTTCGGGATTACAATAAATATGTTTTGCATATCCGTTAGAGGACATCGCTGTCAACAACAGCATCTTTCAGCTGATTGTTGATTTCTTGGCAAGATTACGCTCAGTAGTTTGCCATTGCTTTCTGAGCAGCCGGCTCCATACTCTCATATGTCACTGGCACGACTCGAACCGCTTCCAATTCTCGTGTGCTCACGTCAACCACGAGAGTATTCGGGATTACGGAGAAAGCTGCTAACTCCTCGACCAGGGAGACCGGTACAATAAATATAGAATTGCGTAATTCTGGAGGAATATCTCCTGTATTATATATTGTGACTTGATCTATTCCATATTCTTCTAGGGAAATGATCATTTCTGTTGAGATGTTATGTTGTCTGGACCTGTGGTCTTGCCAGATTTCATATGGTTAAGAGCCTTTTGAACTTCTATCTTCAGAACTGATGGTCCTTCATTATTACTCCGAATATCATAATGTTCATCTCTTGTATCATTTTAAAGGTTTTTCACATAATCTGATTATGTTCTCATGTTTTTCTATTATGATTTTTCCATCTTTTGTTTTCAGACAGCCTGTTGATGTAGGTGTTCTTTTATTAGTACGCTCCTCATTTCTTTTGTGCATTAATGTGGTATCGTTACAGTTTGTGTTGGTTTTCAATTTCTATGCAATTATTTTCAAGCCATGCTACTTTTGCTTCTTTGCATAGTTTTCTGAATTTCCTGTGAATCTCTTCATATTTGTCAGGATTATTTTTGTTGTGTCTTCTTGTTTCCATTAGTCTTAAGATTTCTTCAGTCATCTATTTCTTACAACCTACTTTCTTTAATTTGGGATAGTAGTTTCTGCTGCAAAATTGATTGAATTCTTCAACAGTTCCCATTGATCATCCACATCTTAAAATAGGATCTCTAGATCAGACAATATATCAAATATGTTCAATTCTCTATGTTGAATTTGTTTTGTATTTCCTATCAATTTCTCAATGTACACAGATCATATTTAATGTTTCCTGTAATATATTTGACTTTCTTTAACTTTACCCTCAGTGTACCTGTAAGTAATCTGTGATCACTGTAACTCTGCATTTGGAACTGTTTTTGCGACTGTTAATGCATTTCGGAATCTTCTGTTAATCAGGATGTAATCGATCTGGCTTCTAATCCTGCTGTCAGGACTTCTCCATGTCCATAATCTTCTGTGATGTTGCTTAAACCAGATGTTTCTGACAATCAGCTCATGTTCGATTGCCCATTCTACTAGTTTGTATCCTCTCTCGTTTCGTTCTCCCAAACCATGTTTATCTACTGTGCATCCATCACCTTGATTTCCTACTGTCGCATTGAGAACCCAGTATGATGTTTATTTCTGAACTTTTACATTTCTTCAAATCATGACTATCCCTACCGGGCGAGGATGCTCCTGTCGAGCACCCATTTACGCCGTTTCTCTGATGATTTTCTATGATATCGCAAAACATAATTTTCTTGGCATCTGCAAAGAAGGTAGTTTGCCATTGCTTTCCTTCTTAGCAGTGACCATACTGGTGAATGACCATTGTCTCCCCCAAAAAGAGATCCTCTGTCTACCGTCGTGAAGCTGGAGACCATAATCTACAACTATCTGTCGGCTGCCCTTCAGCCTCATCCACCACCTGCACTCATGGCTTCATGTAATCATGATCGGCAGGCTAAGCGGGTACTTCACCTTGCCGAAGTGTGTTCCGTAGGCTAGCGGAGGGAAGGAGGCACCTTACTTCTCCTTTGGTAGGGGATACCCCTACCCCACTACCCCTACATCAGCTTCGTCTTTGAATGTTGCTGCTGAAACGAAAAAGAAAGAACATGTTAAAATCGTGTCGAAAACTTCTCGCTCTGTGTATTACTTTTTGAAATAAAAACAACACAAAAATTATGTTTTTTTTTTTTAAATGGTGGTTTCGTTTATTTGATCTGGTAGCAAGTTCCTGACCTGATAGTATAATAAAACTATTAATAATAATAATAATAATAATAATAATAATAATAATAATAATAATAATAATAATAATAATAATAATAATAGAATGACAGTTTTACACACCTTGAGACGCAATGGGCGTATGGCGCCAGACCCATATTTTGAATCGACCAATCGGCGCTCTTTGGGTGATGTGGTCAGTATCACACCTTTTTTTTTTTTTTTTCCGCATATCCTTTACAGGACATCGCTGTCGACAGCAGCATCTTTCAGCTGTCTGTTGATTTCTTGGCAAGATTACGCTCAGTAGTTTGCCATTGCTTTCTGAGCGGCCGGCTCAGTGTCGCGCAAGTCACCAGCGGGGGACGAACCGCTCCCAGCTCGCTCCCGCTACGAGACTCTGCGTGACAAACGGGATTACGGAGAAAGTGTTGTAACCCCTCAGCCAGAGAGACCGGCAGTATCACACCTGCCGTCTTTAATTCCCAAGTCATTTCCAGATATCTATTTTAGGCAGGGACGACCTGGCAGCTTGGGTCAATTGTAAACATTCGACCCGGTGCAGATTCGAACTCAAGACCACAGGTTGGCGTTAAGACACTACGCTACCGCGGCTTCCGTGTTTAAAGCTTAATTTATAAGGGAAAAAAAATTTAAAAAAAAAACTTCTTGTGTAAAGTGAAACCGTCTAACGAAATATTATTGACAATGTATTTCAGTAGACGAAAATGTAATTTTTTTTAAAGTGAGACAATCAAATACAGAAATGATATCTCAATTTTACAAGAGAAATAACTCGCACTAGTGCACTAGAAAAGTTTGCCTGTGGGTTCTGACAAGAATAATATGTTTCGATGGGGCACCTATTATTTCTATTAACATCAATTTATGAATGCAATCCTTTCTAGGTCTTGTGGCTAAGATCAAAGTGTAGTATCTGCACTTGATCTTGCCAGGGCCACCAGCAGAGGCATTCATCCGAATGACACACAGGGAAGTGAGGATCTGATGGGATGGCTCTGGCCCTTGGGGGAACAGCGAGCCCTTATTTAAAAAGAATAACAATTTCTCTAAAACAAGATTTCTTCCAGTTTAAACAATTCACGATATCACTCAATGACCATACATAAAAGTGACAACAAGTGTCCTGTTTTAGCAATTAGATTGAAACAGGTAGGTATGTCTTCTAAGAGAGAGACATAGAGAAAGGAGGAGGCAGAGAGAGAGAGGGGGAGGGGAGAAAGAGGGACAGAGAGAGGGGGAGGGAGGGGGGTGGAGAGAGAGAGGGATAGAGAAGGAGAGAGTGGAAAGATAGTGATATAGACTGAGGGAGATAAAGGGAGAGAGTGAAATAGAAAGAGAAGAGAGAGAGAGAGAGAGAGAGAGAGAGAGAGAGAGAGAGAAAGAGAGGGGGGATAGAGAAGGAGAGAGTGGAGAGATAGTGAGATAGACTGAGGGAGATAAAGGGAGAGAGTGAAATAGAAAGAGAAGAGAAGAGAGAGAGAGAGAGAGAGAGAGAGAGAGAGAGAGAGAGAGAGAGAGAGAGAGAGAGTGAGAGAGAGAGATCAAAATGCCGTGAAACAATCAAAAGTGCTGAATATTAAGGACTTTTTGTATTTTAAGGAGCTCGCGGTTCCCAACAGTGTAAGAACCGCTTATCAAAGACCCACATAGTGTCATTCGGGTGACCGCCTCTACATGCAGCCATTCCAACATCAAGCGCAGATTCTACAATTCCATCTAAGCTTAGAGGCTATTTTAAGGATGTTTGGCTGTTTACATTTTTTTTTCCAAACATTTATTTCATACAAAGCAATATATATTTACATGGTGTAATGCGTGTTTCTTTTGTTTGTGTAATTTACAGAGTTTTGCGTTTGTTAGTGTTAGGTGTCAGATGCGTATATACGTAATATAACAAATACATACATATACAGTTATGATAATATGACATTTATGGCATAGTGCATGTAAACACACATTACATACATTGCTTCATTTCCATCTTCACAAGCGGAATGCATTTTACACTTGTACATCCCTCTCTCTCTTCTCTCTCTCTCTCTCTCTCTCTCTCTCTCTCTCTCTCTCTCTCTCTCACACACACACACACACACTCACACACACACACACACACACACACACATTTTATCTTGATCCATCTCGTGCTTTCTGAAGACCGCAGTGCTTTGTATTCCATGAGCTTGGGCAATAAACTTTAAATTATCATTCCCATTAAAATGTGGCTTCTTTGTAATTTCTGGGTCACTTAGCTACCAAGGTGAAGCTTCACATTGTTGGTGTTGCTGGCCTGATGTCAAATTACAGGGTTACGCTCTAGTGCCCTGTAAATGTCCATGACACCTTTTGTTTGGGGGACAAGAATCAGGGATTTGTAACTAGCAATTAGAGCCCATGGCCTGTCCCCAGAGAGATAATTGGTTCAAAGCTGTGATAGTGTATGTGTGTGTCAAATACAAAGGGAAGGACTTAAACCTGACCACTACAAGCCACCTTAAAAAATGAAATTAGTGTTCAGATCTTTAAATGATCTTTTGTCGTAGACTAGAAGATTAGATTGTCCGTCGGGGCGGGTGACACACATTTCACCTAAACTTCTGGCAGACTCATTCCATATCTTCTCCAGGATGCCGACAGCTTCACCAAGGCTTGGTATTTCGGATTTCAACTTCTTGAGAACACACTTCTCTTCCTTGAAATACTATGGAGTAATTTTCATCTAGAATACTCTTGATAGCACTTTATTGTTTTACCAATACTGTGAGTTATTGTAGAGATTCTATCACCCCTCTTGAACTATCGGGCTTCATCAACCCTAACTAAATATTCACAGTCATCACAATCCTGTGACTTATAACGACCTCCTTAATCGTGAATCAACATTCACAGAAACTTGATTATGTGGTTGTTTCGGGATTTGAAATTTAAATATTGAGCACAACCCACTACTGGCAACGCTGATCGTATTCTGGTATGAACCTAAGGCCTATCCACGTCAATGTTCACAGAAACATCACGATTCTATAACTTCTACAGGTTGCGAAATTAATGAATCTTGAAACAATATTCACTGATTCGTCACACTCTAAACTTCATAAATCGTGGCCGTTTACAGGCCTGTCAAAAATTTGATTATAGTCTCTACGCTACAGCGCATGTCTACCATTGGAAGCACAACACATTTAATGATACATCATAGAGAAATAGTAAAATGCATTACCAAATTTTCATTCATGTAAAATAAAGCCATTAATTTTCCAAATACTTTGATAGTGACTTAAATTTCTTATTGTTTCATTTGTGAAATGAATACCTGTAAATAACTTCTATATTTGGCTTATACAAATTATTACGAATACTACAGCTGTTTAAATAACATAATACATGTATGCTGCTTTGAGTAGTGCCCCATAAAATAATAACTATAATACGGTTATGTCCCTTTCCATAATTTTGATTACACGTGTTTCTTTTCATGTGGTTCTCTCTTTATCTTTTAATTGTTTAAAATAACATTTCTTTAGTCAATAATTTGTGTGTGTGTTAAATATGGGCTCGCTGTCTCCCAAGAACCAGAGCCGCCCTATTAGGTCCCCGTGTCCCTATGTGTCATTCGGATAACCGCCTCTGCTGTGGGTCCTGACAAGATCAAGTGCAGATACTACACTTTGATGTTAGCCAAAAGGTCTAGAAAGAATAGTATTCATAAATTGATTTAAACAAAATGTATATGTTTCCCATTAAAACATTAAATGATTTTTGTCAGAACCTACAAGCAAACTTTTCTGGTGCTCTAGTGCTAGTTATTTCTCATTTAACGATAAGATGACATCCCTATATTAGATTGTCTACCTATAATTTATACATTTCCGTGTTCTGAAATTCACTGACAAGAATGTTTTCCTAGAATTTTCCACTATGCACAAGAAGTCTTGTATATTTGTTTTTTTAAAGAGCAAGCTTTAAACATGCCATTTTTGATCACATACATTGAGAAAAGCTGAGATAGGCATGTTTAGACAGTCTTTTCCTTGGAATCCACAGGTTGGAGGAGCTGGTGGAGATAGGGAGAGGGGGGGGGGGGGCGCAGGAAGACCTAAAACGGAGAAGAAAAGTAAAGACAGAAATAAATAGTATAGTGGAGACATGGATGGAGCTGCATGGTATAACTAAGGATAGGACGGCTTGGAGCGAGTTGGTTTAGGACCATGTCCCAATGGAGGACACAAAGAGGAAAAAAGAAGAAGGAGGCCGCGTTTAAACAAAACAATAAGATAAGCATAAGACTCCAACTCAGCGAGTAACTATGATGTCGATGCCATTTATAATCTAAATTGTGTTATTTCATACCATATTATAATTCACTCTTTGTTATTCTGTATTTGTTTAACAGTGGGAAGATCATGTCGCTGTAACAGCCTCAAACGATTTCAACGAGAACCTTCTGGGACATCAGAGATTTTCATTAGCGTCGCAAATAAAAACGATGAGTTAATCATCATCCGAGGGCACTCTTCCGAATTCCAGTCCCAAATAGTTCTGCAGTGAATAATTTTATATAACTACCCCTAACCCTAACCCTAACCCTAATCACTTATTCACTGCAGAACTATTTGGGACCGGAATTCGGAAGAGTGCCTCATCCGAGACGAGCGACCAGCGAGTGAGGTCTTGGATCTCTCAAAGCTCGCCTGAAGAAGAAACTCCGTCTGGTTTAGCCCTGACGTTAAACTTGGATACCGTCAACAAATCAACAAACAACTTGACGGATGACAATTTTTTTCAAAACAAAAAATGCAACTTTGTTGCAGCGATCCCGTTAAGCTTATGAAAGAATTCTTTTTAACATTCTTTAAATTACCGGCAACTGAACTGTAATTTTGAAGAGTTCCTGTTAACTTTTGTGCAAACAGAAAGATTTCATTTTGAACGTACGGTTACTGTGGGAATAACTGATGGTCCTTATTCAAACAATATACGTGACTATGTGTTTTAAGTGTCTCAGCCAAAGTATTATGCACTTCATGTGTTCTATAAGTCTGCAGTGTGCACCTGACCAAATGCAGCGACATATGCCAGGCAATAAACCGTGCAACCTATTGGATGTGGCTTCTGTGTTTTAATCCACCAAGGGAATACATTATTGATTGATTGATTGATTGATTTAGGAATCGACATCACAGCATTCGGGGCATTCCCATAAGTGCTCCGTCCCCACCCTCAGCAGCCAGCAAAGAGTTCCAGCACTAATAGTACCAGTAGCAATCTGATTATAAGTCCGTCTCGCCTTTCCTTTGAGCGTTGAGCGTCGGCCAGATCCCTTCGTCACTCCTCGTTGTCTCATTCTTGCCAGACCATGGTAATCCATTTGCTCCTTCGAGGTGTGCACGTGCTCCCACAAGGCCGCAACCACGTCTGCCTTGCCATGTATCAATACTCCAGGGGAATACATTATTTTGAACATATACAGAGTCTGTTGCGGGCAGATTTTCTAGTTTCAATTTTACACCAAGGAGAGAGCCTGCCGTCTACACTTCATCACTTTTAGCTCGTCTACTTTTCGTCACTTCTAGCTCCCGAGTATCTTAATGTGTTCTACATGTAAGCAGTACCTTGCGGAGTGGTGGTAGCTCTGTGACTAGAATACATGTCTGCTGACCTGGTGTACATGTGGTTGAATCCCCATTTATACGGAGCATGTTTTTTTGCATGGCCGGAGTTCAGCCTAAAACCTGATCGAGTGTTCTTTACTTTTACTTACCGATCTGAGGAAAGCGCCGTAGTTAGCTACATGGATGGCGAATGGATCAGTGAAGACATGGCATGTCACGACTACAGAAAAGACAATGGAAGACAAGACTAAAGAAAACACAGTGGAAGACATGGCTATATAATACAAGACTAGAGAAAAAACAATGGATGTTAAAACTTGAGAAAAGTCACAACTAGAGAAAAGACAATGCTAGACTAGACTAGAGGAAAGACAATGCAAGACAAGACTTGCGAAAACAAGACTAGAGAAACGACAACATAAGAGAAGAACATAGACAAGGATACGCAAGACAAGACATCTAATTTGATGTATATAGTTTGCAGATTAATGTTGTTTTAATATAGCTACAATGTTTTATGCTTGTGTAATGTTTGATGGTCATTCCATAATGTTGTTATGTTTTACAATATGAATAAAACAATTCTAAGAGTTGTATTTTCTCATTAATGCACTAAATATTCAAAAGCAGTCAACGCAACCGAAATGATAAGAGTGCTCACTCTTAAACTTCCGGTGCACTGATGGCAACGTATGGCGTTCAATCCCTAAATTGGCATTAAGTTGCATTTCAACATTGACTTCTCTTTCAGAAAACAATGGCAAACTACTGATAGTAAAATTGTACAGCAATCAACGGGGGTTGATGGCAACGTCCTGTAAAGAACATGTAATATTGTTACTGATTCATGTTTAGGTAATCTTCTTTGCTCGTCCAAGTTGTTGTTGTTGTTGTTGTTGTTGTTGTTGACATAATTTCGCTGCACCTATTTAAACCAGAGCTGCAATATCTGCATATTTTAAAGTAAAGTACCTCCTGTTGCCCGCTAGCCTATGGGTCACCTTTGAGCAAGGTGGAGTACCCGATGAGCCTACCTAGCAGAGTATCATGAAACGTCCACGATTATAGGCAATTCATGTGATGATGATGAACATGAAACCACTTAATAGACGGTACACTGAGCTGGAGTACAGGTGCTGGTTGGTCATAGTCTCAAGTTGGCTACACTAGGTAGAGGATGTCTTTATAGGGTGGGTACCTACTATCCCCGGCCAGTATGGTGGAGGCCAAGAAGGAAAGGAATGACTGGCTAACTTATTTACATATGTCTAGCACACCGTGAACCGATAACACACAGAATATCACATGACCCCTGACCCAGATATCATTAATACTCGATGTTACACTGCAGCAGTTCTTATCGCTGTTATCTTTATCATCGCTGTTATCTTTAATATTCGCTACAGTCGTTGTTGTAGTTACTATCGTTGTTTGTCGCTAATATGGGTGTTGTTGCTTCAGTCGCTAACATCGGTGTTGTTGCTACAGTCGCTGTTGTCGTTACTATCGTTGTTGTCGCCACCATCGGTCTTATCGCTACATTCGTTGTTGTTCTTACCATCTGTGTTATCCCTGTTATAGTTAACATCGGTGTTATCGTTATCATCGCTATGTTATCACGGTTATCGTTAACATTGTTGTTATCGCAGTCATTGTTTAGCTACACTGATTGTTGTGTTGTTGTTGTTTGTCCATCAAGAATGATGATGACCATTCATTTCATCGAGTGGGGTTGAAGGTGTGGAGACGTGGGTTCTAAGATGGCTGATAAGGCCTATTTTGGCTCGAAATGTTCTTTGACAATGTGGGCAAAGAATGCTTGACGTCTCTGGAGGAAGATTTCCTGCAGTGGTTTTTCTGTCCTGCCTTTTCTTCACAGCTCTTGCAGTCCTGGTTGCCTCACATATGACTGCACCTTTGCGCAATGATGCACGCCATGAATTTCGGTCTCTGGCTGCAGCCTCCCAGGTGTCATGACGAATTCCAAAAGCATTCAGTGAAATTTTCAGAGTGTCTTTACAACGTTTCCTCTGGCCACCTTGGGAGCGTTTACCACAACGCAGTTCGCTGTAGAAAATTCGTTTAGGGAGCCTGTGATCTGGCATGCGGGTCAAGTGACCAGCCCAGCGAATCTGATTCTTCATCAGTAGAGTGTGGATACTGGGCATGGATGCTCTTTCTAGGACTTCAGTGTCTGGAATCTTGTCTTGCCATTTAATCTTCAGTAGCTTTCTTAGGCAGACTGTGTGGAAGTGGTTTAATTTCCTAGCATGTCGCTGATAAACAGTCCAGGTTTCACAAGCATATAGCAGTGTGGATAATACAACTGCTTTGTAGACTTTTAGCTTTGTTTGCAGGCTTATTCCAGTTCTGTCCCATACATTCTTGTACAGTCTGCCAAAGGCTGCACTGGCTTTGGAGATTCTTGCATTCACTTCGTCATCGATTGTGGCAGCTTGTGACACAGTGCTGCCAAGATAGGTGAATTTGTCCACAACACTTAGTCTATGGTCATTCACTTTGATATTCGGCACAGTGTGATTATTCCCTGGAGCTGGCTGGTACATCACTACAGTCTTCTCCAAGTTGATATTGAGCCCAAAGTTGGCACAGGCATGTGAGAAAGCTGAAACATTATGTTGCATGTCCGCCTCTGAGTTGGCGTATAGAGCGCAATCATCAGCAAACAGGAGATCTCTGACGGTGCCGCTGTCAATTTTGGTTTTAGCTTTCAGCCTTCTGAGATTGAATAACTTTCCATCCATACGGTAGTTGATGTCTATTCCAATGTCGTCGTTCTCGAAGGCATTCATCAACATGGCTGAAAACATGAGGCTGAACAGTGTTGGTGCCAGGACACATCCTTGCTTCACTCCATTGGTTACAGGAAAGGGTTCAGACAGTTCACCATTTTCCTGTACTCTTGCCTGCATGCCGTCATGAAATAGCCGCACTATTTGGACAAACTTTCGTGGACAGCCATATTTTGCCATAATCTTCCACAGTCCTTCTCTGCTGACTGTATCAAAAGCCTTGGTAAGGTCAATGAAAGTGGAGAACATTTCGCAGTTCTGTTCCTGACATTTCTCTTGCAGCTGCCTTGCAGCGAAAATCATGTCAACAGTTCCACGTTCTTTTCTGAAGCCACATTGACTCTCAGGAAGAAGACCTTGATCGAGATGGGCTGTGAGGCGATTGAGAAGAATTCTGGCGAGTATCTTCCCTGCAATTGAAAGCAAGGAGATGCCTCGGTGGTTGTCACAGGATTGGCGGTTTCCTTTACGTTTGTAAAGGTGGACTATTGACGCGTCCTTAAAATCTTGTGGCATGGTCTCGTTCATCCATATGTTTGTGAAGACTTGGTGAAGCTGCTCTGTTAGGACCGGCCCACCTGCCTTGTATATCTCTGCTGGGATGGAGTCAGGACCAGGTGCCTTGCCGCTGGAGAGTTGCTGGATGGCTTTGTTTATTTCCACTATGGTTGGCAGGTCACCAAGTGTCTCATTGGTGGGAACTTGAGGAAGGCAGTTAATGGTTTCATCATCGAAGAAGGAAGTTGCATTTAAGATTTTGCTGAAATGCTCTGCCCAGCGTTGGAGGATTTCTTTCTTATCGGTGACCAATGTTCCCCCGTCTGCACTGAGGAGGGGAACTATGCCTGGTGATGAAGGACCATAGACCGCTTTCAGTGAGTCGTAGAAGTTTTTCATATCATGTCTGTCAGCAAAGCCCTGAATTTCATCAGCTTTGCTGCTCAGCCAGGAGTCCCGCATGTGCCGAAGTTTCTGCTGCACTACTCTCTGAGTGTTCTTGAAAGCATCTTTTTTTGATGTTGACTTTGGGTCATTCAAATGTGCCTTGAGGAGATGTTTCTCGGCCAGCAATTGGTTGATGTCTTCGGAATTTTCATCAAACCAGTCTTTATGCTTTCGGGGGGCTGGACCCAGGATTTCCATAGCAGTGTTGTAAATTGTGTCCTTTAGGGCTCTCCATTCTGTTTCTGTATCCTGTTTAGCTTCAGCATTGGGCTTGAGGCGGTCTTCCAGCATATTTTCAAACGACTGCTGCATTTTCTTGCTTTTTAGGCGGGTGACATTTAGCTTTGTTTGCATTTTCGCCCCTTGAGGACGCCGTGGTGGCCTGATGTGGATGTTCATTTTCGAGACAATGAGACGATGGTCTGTCCAACATTCGGCACCACACATGGATTTTGTCACTCGAACGTCTTGTCTGTCACTCCTCCTGACGATGACATAGTCAATGAGGTGCCAGTGTTTCGAGCGAGGGTGCATCCACGATGTCCTATTCCTCATGGGGAGACGGAAAATTGTGTTCGTAATCACGAGATCATGTTCGGCACATGTCTGAAGGAGGCGGAGTCCATTGCTGTTACAATTTCCGACTCCATGCTTTCCAATAATGCCACTCCAAGAGGTGGTGTCCGTGCCTACTCTGGCATTGAAATCCCCAAGGAGTATAAGTTTGTCTCCTTTGGGAACAGATGTTAATACACTGTGCAGGTCCTCATAGAACTTGTTCTTGACATCATCTTCGTTGGTCATAGTTGGTGCGTAGACACTCACAATGGTTGCGTGCTTCCTTCCATTCAGCAGAGGCAACTTCATGGTCATGAGCCTGTCATTTATAGCCTTTGGAAATCCAGCTAATTTGCCGACCAGGGCCGACTTAATGGCAAATCCCACACCGGATTGGCGTCTTTCCTCACTTTTCCTTCCACTCCAGAAAAATGTGTAGCCGGCACCTATTTCACAGATTTGGCCTTCTTCTGCAAGTCGTGTCTCGCTCAAGGCTGCAATGTCGATGTTGTACCTGCCCAGCTCTCTCCCAATCAGTGCTGTTCGTCTCTCTGGACCCGACGCGCCGTCTCTGTCAAGTAGGGTGCGTACATTCCAAGTTCCAATTGTTAAGGGAATATGGTTTACTCTTTTAGCTTTGCTTGTTTTATCTTTCTTTGTATGTCGACCGCAGTTAAGGGTACCCACCAACCGCGGCTAGCTGGTTAGGTAGTGATGAAGCAGACAATGTTTAGGGCACCTTTTCTAGCCCCTTCCTCATGCTATGGAGGTGAGCAGTGTGTTCCTATAGAGGGCTGCTCAGTCGCTCAGGGGGCTGCCGAATCCCACTGCTGCTCCGGTCAGTAGAAGACGACCATATGGCCTGAGCCGCCTTTTGCAGGTCTGCGACTACGGCTGCCAGCGTACCCACGCCTGCCGCTTTGCCGCTCGCCCATCGCCACAGGGCTTGAAGGTGATATGTGACGTTGGATGAAGAATGACTTGCGCGATGACTTGGATTAAAGTGAGGAAGAGTTGCGCAATTCGTCGACCTCACTCTCTCGCCTGAGTCCATCTGAGTCCAGTGGCAAGACAAGTCGAGACGATTGGAGACGAATACAGGTGCAGTGGATGACCAGGGCGCTCTACGTGCCTTGCCGTGCTCATTACGTTCCACAACGCTTTGCAGGTAAACGCCGTCTTGCCCGTTGAATCAGGAATGATTTCTTCCGCGCAGTCTGCCGAATCCTGTCTTCACATGCTGGGTAGGCATACCCTAGTGTACCTCTTGGTTTGACACCAAATCGGATACCCATGCCTGGTTTAGCCAGTCTCTCACAGCTGTTGCCCGGGGGGTGGCCGCTGTCGCATGCTGACAGCTACTAGGAGCCACAGGCACGAGCTGGGTGTCAGACTTGGACCAGTGGGGGATGGGTCCTGAAAGGACATGAGAGCCATCCTTACCAAATGTGCTACCAATGCCTGACACCCCGTACCCCCCCCCCCCCACTGATTACATTGTTTATGTAATAATGAGCAACATCATCTCATCACCATCATGTGCCATGCCGGTAAGCGTGGGCGGCCATGTTTTGCCTTGTCACTCGATCACCAGAATCGTGGATCAGCTCAGTGTTCTTGTCTCGACCATACCACGTAGCCAAGCCATCCAGGTATTTACTTCTCTGCCGTACCCTTGTTATCTTACCCTCGATCTTGCAAGTTGTCACCAAGTTCACCAATTTATTTCTTCTCATAACGAGACCAAAAAATTATGACTGTCTACGTCTAATTTATCTAATCAGTTTACGGTTGTCATGTGTTTCTTGAAGGATTTGGTCATTGGTTTTTCTGTCTGTCTATGGTATTCTTTGCATTCTCCTCAGAAACCACATTTCCACATCCTTCAGATGTTTTTCATCCTGTTTGCTCATTGTCCACGGTTCACATCCATACAAAAGCATATGTTCTATGTAACACCTCAACACTCTTTTTCTCGATGCAAATGATAAATGTTAATTGGTTAGTTTGTTTTTCATCTTGCAAAAGGCTGCTTACGCCATGGCGATTCTTGTTCTAATCTCTTCATGACATCTCCCATCAGATGTTATGATTGTTCCGAAATAACATCTGTCGGCTTCTCTTTAACCTCATCCACCAACTGCACCCATGGCTTCACGTAACCCTGATCGGGAGGCTAAACGGGTACTAAACTTGGTCAAGGGTGTCCCTTAGGCTTGCGAAGGGAAGGAAGCACCTTATTTCTCCTATGAAAGGGGATACCCCTACCCCGTTACCCCGACAGCAGCTGCATGTCTTTGAATGCTGCTGCTGTAGAGAAAAAGAAAGAACATGTCAAAATCGTGACGAAAACTGCTCGTTCTTTGTATTACTTTCCAAAATAAAAACAGCACAAGAATTATGTTGTGTGTGTGTGTGTGTGTGTGTGTGTGTGTGTGTGTGTGTGTTTTAAATTGATCTGGTAGCAAGTTCCTAACCATGCCAATGTTGCTCGCGGAAATAACGTGATAGTATAATGAAACTAATAATAATAATAATAATAATAATAATAATAATAATAATAATAATAATAATAGAATGACAGTTTTACACGCCTTGAGACACAATGGCCGTATGGCGCCAGACCATTATTTTGAATCGACCAATCAGCGCTCTTTGGGTATCACACCTGCCGCCTTTAATTCCCAAGCCATTTCCGGATATCCATTTTAGGCAGGGACGACCAGGCAGCTCAGGTCAATTGTAAACATCCAACTCGGTGCAGATTCGAACTCATGACCAACAGCTCGGAGTTTAGACACTACGCTACCGAGGCTTCCATGTTTAGCTTAGTTTAAAAAAAAAAAAATAAAAACAGACAACACTTCTTGTGTATAGTGAAACAATCTAACGAAATATTCTTGTCAATGTATTTCAGTGGACGAAAATGTAATTTATTAAAGTGAGACACTCGAATACAGAAGTGTTATCTCAATTTTACAAGAGAAATAACTCGCACTAGAGCACTAGAAACGTTTGCCTGTGGGTCCTGACAAAAATCACTTAATGTTTTAATTGGACACCTATAATTGCTATTTATACATCAATTTATGAATGCTATCCTTTCTCGGAATTTTGGCTGAGATCAATGTGTAGTATCTGCACTTGATCTTGCCAGAGCCACCTGCAGAGGCAGTCATCCGAATGACACATTGGGACATGGGGACCTGACGGGGAGGCTCTGGCCCTTGGGGGAACAGCGAGCCCTTATTTAAAAAAAAAAAAGAAAATTTCTCTAAAACTAAATTTCTTCCAGTTTAAAGTTTAAACAATTCACAGTATCAACCAACACGCGTTCTATTTTACCAATGAGACTGAAACAGGTAGTTGTGTCTTCTGAGAGAGCAGGATAGATAGATAGAGAGAGAGAGAGAGAGAGAGAGAGAGAGAGAGAGAGAGAGAGAGAGAGAGAGAGAGAGAGAGAGAGAGAGAGAGAGAGAGAGAGAGAGATCAAAATGCCGCAAAACAATCAAAAATGCTGAAAATTAAGAATCTTTTGTTACAGGGGTCGTGGTTCTGAAAGGAGGGATAGGAGGCACCCATCAAGGTCCCATGTCATTGTGTCATTAGGACGACCGCCTCTGCATGCGACCCTGGCAAAGTCAAGCGCAGATTCTACACTTCTACTTTAGCCAAGGGACGTTAAAGGTGATATTAAGTGTGTTAAGCCTGTGACAGGCCTGACAAAAATTTTGAATGTTACATCAATTATCTATCATTGAAAGAACAAGAAATTGAATGTAACATTGAGATAGAAAAATAAAATGCATTATTAAATTCTCATACTTATAAAATATCGCCATGTCTTTTACAAGATTTAAAACGTCATCGTAAAATATGTATTTCTTTAATTATCGACATTGTATTTCTAGTTAACTATCTAAAACCTTTTATAAAAAGCTATTATGAATATTAAGATTTTTATATGATATAAGAAACTTTTTACGCTTTTAGTAACGTCCCTTCAAACAAATAAATGTAAGAATGTTATGTCCCTTACCTCCATTTTAATTACTTATGTTCCTATTGAGGTTGGTATTTAAGAATTTTTTAAAATAACTTTTCCTTAATCGAGAATATATTTTTTTTTAAATAAGGGCTCGCTGCACCTTCAAGTAGCAGAGCCACCCCATCAGGTCCTCACGTCCCTATGTGTCATTCGGATGACTGCCTATACTAGTGGCCCTGGCAAGATAAAGTGCAGATACTACACATTCTTCTTCTTCTGCGTTCATTCGTAGTTGTTTTTTTTAAAAATTCCTCAGACTCTCACTCTGACGTTATTGTGTTGTGCCTGTTTACAGCAGAACTATTTTATTTGCGCCTTTAGGCCGACACATCCGACTTATGTGGGCATTTGTTGACCGGGTTAACCTTCCCGGGAGTTTCAAAGGAAATTCCACTCTTACTCTGAGACGGACATTGGAATCTCACTGTTGTGGTTTCATCTACATCCCAGCTGGTCAAATTAGAACGGCCGAAGACATCCGGGTCAACCCTCAAGAAAAGGCAGGGCAAGACAGTGGGCCCACCATCCATGAAGACTTCCGTAATTACAGAGCCGACACATAGCGCTCTGGTACTGGGATCACCCAAGGAATTGTCTACTATACCTGGCTGCTTAGCCTCTTCCGTGTATTGGGCATTTCATTTGCCACAGGCCGCTCCCCACGCAAACCAGGAGAGGTCAGACTGCAGATGACATCCACTCAGCGAGCTTTCGGTTCGGACTTTCCACGAAATGGGTTTGCTAGCCAACCTGTACTCCGATTCGTGTATATGTGTCGCTTTCTCGACTCTTACAGTTGTGGTGTTATCCCTATCACAGCTGGCCCACTTAGAACAACCGGAGACATCCAGGTCGGCCCTCAAGGAAAGGCAGGGGCAGACCATGGGCATTCCCCGCCATCTAAGGAGGCTTCCATAATTGCAGAGCCGACACATAGCGCTCTGGTACTGGGCTCACCCAAGGAATCATCACGTCCTGCACATGGTTGTCTAGCCTCACTTCCGTATATTGAGCCCTCCGTTCACGAAAGGCTGCTCCTCCTAAAACCAGGAGGGACCAATATGCAGACAGCATCCACACAGAGAGCTTTCGCTTCGGACTTCCATGTAATGGATTTGCTAGCCAAGCAATAGTCCATTTCGTGCCAATGGGACGCTTTTCCACCTTTGATACCACCCACTCAATGAGCTTTAGATACTGACTGGGACGCTTTTTTCATCATTAATGCTCACACAGTAGTGGCACTTGTCGTCTTCACAAACATAAGGCACAAGATAGGATGCAGATGTTGATGGCTCAGTATCCCACCTCCATGCAGCAGAGGATGAATAACGGCCAGGCCCTCAAACCGGGGGATATTGACTTAGAAGCGTTCAGCCATATCCCTCAGCTTAGAGCCGTAGAAATTATGTCTGGACCAAGCATGTAGTGACACCTTGCAAATTATTCGGACTTTATACGCAATGAATTTAGTATCCAAGAAATATTCCATTTTGTTTCAGTTTCGCTTCAACCCCACTGAGGCTGCTAGTCGGCTTCGGTTATGGTCAGAACTACGACGGTGTCTGATCGTCCATACGACTCTGACTTTTGTTCTTGTTTAATGAAAACTATTTTTTTCCCAAATGCTTTCGCTTTTTGCGGCGATCCAAGAATTTCACCTCTAATGCCGCAATACGAATACCCCCATTTGTCACTGTTAATCATTACCTCCAATTTCGAAAACCAACAAAATAGAATCGAGGTCCTATTCCATCATTACATGCACCATATTCAGGAAACCTGCTTTGAACACTCCAGATCCAACTACCAGCTGTTTGATTGCAACAACTTTAATATACACTAGTTGTTGCAATCAAATAGCTCGTAGTTGATTGCAACAACTTTAATATACACTAGACCGGATGTAGATGTCGCAGACAATGGCAGCGGCCCAACACGACGTGCGACGGCAGTTAAAGATACACAACACCGCGTGAGGAAAGGACAGGCACAAGGTCCAGACAACACAACGTTGGAGGAAATTGAGGCACTAGATTTCGGAATCGAAATTTTGACCAAATTTTCAGACGAAAAATAATTTACAATAGAAACCACATGTATCTGTACTTATGAAACTTTAGAGAAACATCATGAGAGAGGAATTGCTACTGAATGAGGGAGGAGTTTCTCCACATTCCTTAACACCCACAGGTCATTCAGCAAGATTAACATTGCTTCAAGTGTGTGCATGGTATTGGATGAAACCAAGTGAGTCAATATTTGCTGCATTCATTAAAGGAGAAACAACACCGGATGCTGATGTTAAAATGAAACCAAGTGAGTCAATATTTCCTGCATTCATTAAAGGAGAAACAAAACCGGATGCTGATGTTAAAGTATGATTGTATATCATTTGCTTTTCTTACAAGTATAACAATGTTTGTTATATTACTAATTATTCACTGCATAATAAGGAACTAAAATGCTAGCAAATTAGATTATTTGGCACAACTATAAAATAATTGTGATTTTACTTTTTCAAGACAGTGTGCCACCTTATTTTATCAACATTCCAAAGCATGTAAGCACTGCTTTACCACTAAATCATTTGACTATGAATAGAAAATGTCATTATGTGATGTATCATTTACTGTTAGTTCAACTCTTAAAGAACATATACTGTTGAGAAGCCTCACATGTGTAATGTTTGTACAGCATCATTTTCCAATAAAAGGAGTCTAACAAATAATAAGAGTATGCATACTGTAGAGAAACAATACAAATGTGATTTCTGTGGAGATTTATTTGCTAATAATGATAATCTAATACAACATAAGAGAATACATACTGGTGAAAAGCTTTACAATTATGAAGTTTGTGGAGTATCTTTTATTTCTTTTTCAAATCTTCAAAAACACAAAAGAAGACATACTGGTGAGAAGCCTTACAAATGTGATGATTGTGGAGCTTCATTTGCCTATAGTTGTAGTATAAAACGACATTTAATGAAACATACTGTAGAGAAGTTGTACAAATGTTGTGATGTATGTGGGGCTTCATTTGCTGATAATCGTTATCTAATGCAACATAGGAGAATACATATTGGTGAGAAACCATACAGATGTGATATGTGCTGAGCATCATTTATTAGTAGTTCAGCTGTAACATGGCACATTAAAATACATACTGATGGGAAGCCTTACACGTGTGATATGTGTGGAGCATCATTTACTGAAAGATCAAGTCTAGAAACACACAAAAGAACACATACTGGTGAGAAGCCATTCAAATGTGATGTGTGTGAAGCATCATTTTCTAGGCATTCACATCTAAAACAACACATTAGAACACATACTGGTGAGAGGCCATTCAAATGTGATGTGTGTGGAGTGTCATTTTCTAGGCATTCACATCTAAAACAACACATTAGAACACATATTGGTGAGAGGCCATTCAAATATGATGTGTGTGGAGTGTCATTTTCTATGCTTTCACATCAAAACGACACATTAGAACACATACTGGTGAGAAGCCTTACACATGTGATGTGTGTGAAGCATCATTTACTGACAATTCTAGTCTAAAACTACACATTAGAACACATACTGGTGAGAAGCCATTCAAATGTGATGTATGTGGAGCATGATTTACTGATAAATCTAGTCTAAAACAACACATTAGAACACATACTGGTGAGAAGACTTTCAAATGTAATGTGTGTGGAGCATCATCTACTGTTAGAATAAGTCTAGAACTACACAAAAGAACATATACGTGTGTTGCCGGGGCCCATAAGGGAAGCAAAGAATAGCAACACTGTAGCCTGCCACGCATGTCGTAAGAGACGACTAAGGAGGCTTGATGGTTCCGTCGCCCAGCTACTGAGTGAGTACGTGGCGCGACACAGTGAGCTGTGAGTTTCGTGTGACATGCTTTTGAATCTTCCCGAGGTTGTTTGGAACGTGACTGCATGTTCGGAGTGATGGCAGATGGCTATGTCCCAGAGTTGACCGGTTTTTGCCTTATGCAGAAATGCGTGGCTGCTGGGCTTCTGGTTGACTGCCACTGCCATCGATGATGAACTGTATTTTTGTGGACGTTGTGGATGAACATCTAGGAAACATCGAGATGGGAAAATGACTGCCGATTCCATTAGAGATGAAATGGGTGTTTCGTGGGGAACTATTGTGTTGACATTCTGGCGGCGGCATTATGCACAGTGCATCTGTGCGGGCTCTTGTTTGTCGAAACTCCTGTGTTTTCCACTTTTCACATTGGGCAGTGGGGAGCGTTTTGCAGTTGCTCTCTTTCAGCTTGTGACATACCCGTGGCTGTCTCGCCCCTCTGACTTGCTGCCTTGTATGGTGTCTTTGTGGTAATGGCGATCTTTAGAACGTCTCAGTGATTTTGGAGGTACGGACAGCCCAAGTATCTTGCTCCATGCTTGCCCCGGCAATTGGCTAACTTTCTCTTGTTGTTGGATGCTCGGAAGTCTGTGTCCAGCTTGGCCTACGGACACTCATTGAAGGTGTGATCGGCGCAGTAAAGGCAGATTTCCATCTTACTACTATGCAGCATCCATGTGACACAGGCATAATGACAGCTGACCATAACCCTCAGAGCTGCCCTGTATATCGGTGCCAACAAGAATGCATTTTGGCGACACTAACAACATGTCAGGACATAATGTATGGCAGCAAGGTTGTCTAGCATTGGTCTGTAATGCTGATTGATATCATTCATAGTAGTTTGCAAAAACTCTAATGGAAAGGGGAGGTACTGACACTTCTCTCCTACAAAATCTTTGAATCTCTCACTCTCTCTCTCACTCTCTCTCTCTCTCTTTCTCTCTCTCTCTCTCTCTCTCACTCTCTCTCTCTCTCTCTCTCTCTCTCTCTCTGTCTGGTGATGCTGGAATGTGAGGCAACAAATGAGCGAACATTTTGGCTTCAAGAGTACCACTAGTGGACATACGTATTGCACATGTGAATTGGCTGATCACATACTCCAAGATAGTCCTGATGACAACATATCTAGGCAAATCTTCTGATCACATACTCCAAGATAGTCCTGATGACAACATATCTAGGCAAATCTTCTGATCACATACTCCAAGATAGTCCTGATGACAACATATCTAGGCAAATCTTCTGATCACATACTCCAAGATAGTCCTGATGACAACATATCTAGGCAAATCTTCTGATCACATACTCCAAGATAGTCCTGATGACAACATATCTAGGCAAATCTTCTGATCACATACTCCAAGACAGTCCTGATGACAACATATCTAGGCAAATCTTCTGATCACACACTCCAAGACAGTCCTGATGACAACATATCTAGGCAAATCTTCTGATCACATACTCCAAGACAGTCCTGATGACAACATATCTAGGCAAATCTTCTGATCACATACTCCAAGACAGTCCTGATGACAACATATCTAGGCAAATCTTCTGATCACATACTCAAAGACAGTCCTGATGACAACATATCTAGGCAAATCTTCTGATCACATACTCCAAGACAGTCCTGATGACAACATATCTAGGCAAATCTTCTGATCACATACTCCAAGACAGTCCTGATGACAACATATCTAGGCAAATCTTCTGATCACATACTCCAAGACAGTCCTGATGACAACATATCTAGGCAAATCTTCTGATCACATACTCCAAGACAGTCCTGATGACAACATATATAGGCAAATCTTCTGATCACATACTCCAAGACAGTCCTGATGACAACATATCTAGGCAAATCTTCTGATCACATACTCCAAGACAGTCCTGATGACAACATATCTAGGCAAATCTTCTGATCACATACTCCAAGACAGTCCTGATGACAACATATCTAGGCACATCTTCTACTCACATACACCAAGACAGTCCTGATGACAACATATCTAGGCAAATCATCTGATCACATACTCCAAGACAGTCCTGATGACAACATATCTAGGCAAATCTTCTGATCACATACTCCAAGACAGTCCTGATGACAACATATCTAGGCAAATCTTCTGATCACATACTCCAAGACAGTCCTGATGACAACATATCTAGGCAAATCTTCTGATCGCATACACCAAGACAGTAATGATGACAACATATCTAGGCAAATCTTCTGATCGCATACTCCAAGACAGTCCTGATGACAACATATCTAGGCAAATGTTCTGATCACATACTCCAAGACAGTCCTGATGACAACATATCTAGGCAAATCTTCTGATCACATACTCCAAGACAGTCCTGATGACAACATATCTAGGCAAATCTTCTGATCACATACTCCAAGACAGTCCTGATGACAACATATCTAGGCATATCTTATGATCACATACTCCAAGACAGTCCTGATGACAACATATCTAGGCACATCTTATGATCACATACTCCAAATCAGTCCTGATGACAACATATCTAGGCACATCTTCTGATCATATACTCCAAGACAGTCCTGATGACAACATATCTAGACACATCTTCTGATCACATACTCCAAGACAGACCTGATGACAACATATCTAGGCACATCTTCTGATCACATACTCCAAGACAGTCCTGATGACAACATATCTAGGCACATCTTCTGATCACATACTCCAAGACAGTTCTGATGACAACATATCTAGGCACATCTTCTGATCACATACTCCAAGACAGTTCTGATGACAACATATCAAGGCACATCTTCTGATCACATACTCCAAGACAGTCCTGATGACAACATATCTAGGCACATCTTCTGATCACATACTCCAAGACAGTCTTGATGACAACATATCTAGGCACATCATCTGATCACATACTCCAAGACAGTCCTGATGACAACATATCTAGGCACATCTTCTGATCACATACTCCAAGACAGTTCTGATGACAACATATCTACTCACATCTTCTGATCACATACTCCAAGACAGTCCTGATGACAACATATCTAGGCACATCTTCTGATCACATACTCCAAGACAGTCTTGATGACAACATATCTAGGCACATCTTCTGATCACATACTCCAAGACAGTCCTGATGACAACATATCTAGGCACATCTTCTGATCACATACTCCAAGACAGTTCTGATGACAACATATCTAGGCACATCTTCTGATCACATACTCCAAGACAGTCTTGATGACAACATATCTAGGCAAATCTTCTGATCACATACTCCAAGACAGTCCTGATGACAACATATCTAGGCAAATCTTCTGATCACATACTCAAAGACAGTCCTGATGACGACATATCTAGGCACATCGTCTGATCACATACTCCAAGACAGTCCTGATGACAACATATCTAGGCAAATCTTCTGATCACATACTCCAAGACAGTCCTGATGACAACATATCTAGGCACATCTTCTGATCACATACTCCAAGACAGTCCTGATGACAACATATCTAGGCACATCTTCTGATCACATACTCCAAGACAGTCCTGATGACAACATATCTAGGCAAATCTTCTGATCACATACTCCAAGACAGCCCTGATGACAACATATCTAGGCAAATCTTCTGATCACATACTCCAAGACAGTCCTGATGACAACATATCTAGGCAAATCTTCTGATCACATACTCCAAGACAGTCCTGATGACAACATATCTAGGCAAATCTTCTGATCACATACTCCAAGACAGTCCTGATGACAACATATCTAGGCAAATCTTCTGATCACATACTCCAAGACATTCCTGATGACAACATATCTAGGCACATCTTCTGATCACATACTCCAAGACAGTCCTGATGACAACATATCTAGGCAAATCTTCTGATCACATACTCCAAGACAGTTCTGATGACAACATATTTAGTCACATCTTCTGATCACATACTCCAAGACAGTCTTGATGACAAAATATCTAGGCACATCTTCTGATCACATACACCAAGACAGTCCTGATGACAACATATCTAGGCAAATCTTCTGATCACATACTCCAAGACAGTCCTGATGACAACATATCTAGGCAAATCTTCTGATCACATACTCCAAGACAGTCCTGATGACAACATATCTAGGCAAATCTTCTGATCACATACACCAAGACAGTAATGACGACAACATATCTAGGCAAATCTTCTGATCGCATACTCCAAGACAGTCCTGATGACAACATATCTAGGCAAATGTTCTGATCACATACTCCAAGACAGTCCTGATGACAACATATCTAGGCAAATCTTCTGATCACATACTCCAAGACAGTCCTGATGACAACATATCTAGGCAAATCTTCTGATCACATACTCCAAGACAGTCCTGATGACAACATATCTAGGCAAATCTTCTGATCACATACTCCAAGTCAGTCCCGATGACAACATATCTAGGCAAATCTTCTGATCACATACTCCAAGACAGTCCTGATGACAACATATCTAGGCAAATCTTCTGATCACATACTCCAAGACAGTCCAGATGACAACATATCTAGGCACATCTTCTGATCACATACTCCAAGACAGTCCTGATGACAACATATCTAGGCACATCTTCTGATCACATACTCCAAGACAGTCCTGATGACAACATATCTAGGCACATCTTATGATCACATACTCCAAGACAGTCCTGATGAAAACATATCTAGGCACATCTTCTGATCACATACTCCAAGACAGTCCTGATGACAACATATCTAGGCAAATCTTCTGATCACATACTCCAAGACAGTTTTGATGACAACATATCTAGGCAAATCTTCTGATCACATACTCCAAGACAGTTCTGATGACAACATATCTAGGCAAATCTTCTGATCACATACTCCAAGACAGTTCTGATGACAACATATCTAGGCAAATCTTCTGATCACATACTCCAAGACAGTCCTGATGACAACATATCTAGGCAAATCTTCTGATCACATACTCCAAGACAGTCCTGATGACAACATATCTAGGCAAATCTTCTGATCACATACTCCAAGACAGTCCTGATGACAACATATCTAGGCACATCTTCTGATCACATACTCCAAGACAGTCCTGATGACAACATATCTAGGCACATCTTCTGATCACATACTCCAAATCAGTCCTGATGACAACATATCTAGGCACATCTTCTGATCACATACTCCAAGACAGTCCTGATGACAACATATCTAGGCACATCTTCTGATCACATACTCCAAGACAGTTCTGATGACAACATATCTAGGCACATCTTCTGATCACATACTCCAAGACAGTTCTGATGACAACATATCAAGGCACATCTTCTGATCGCATACTCCAAGACAGTCCTGATGACAACATATCTAGGCACATCTTCTGATCACATACTCCAAGACAGTCTTGATGACAACATATCTAGGCACATCATCTGATCACATACTCCAAGACAGTCCTGATGACAACATATCTAGGCACATCTTCTGATCACATACTCCAAGACAGTTCTGATGACAACATATCTAGGCACATCTTCTGATCACATACTCCAAGACAGTCCTGATGACAACATATCTAGGCACATCTTCTGATCACATACTCCAAGACAGTTCTGATGACAACATATCTAGGCACATCTTCTGATCACATACTCCAAGACAGTCTTGATGACAACATATCTAGGCAAATCTTCTGATCACATACTCCAAGACAGTCCTGATGACAACATATCTAGGCAAATCTTCTGATCACATACTCCAAGACAGTCCTGATGACGACATATCTAGGCACATCTTCTGATCACATACTCCAAGACAGTCCTGATGACAACATATCTAGGCAAATCTTCTGATCACATACTCCAAGACAGTCCTGATGACAACATATCTAGGCACATCTTCTGATCACATACTCCAAGACAGTCCTGATGACAACATATCTAGGCACATCTTCTGATCACATACTCCAAGACAGTCCTGATGACAACATATCTAGGCAAATCTTCTGATCACATACTCCAAGACAGCCCTGATGACAACATATCTAGGCAAATCATCTGATCACATACTCCAAGACAGTCCTGATGACAACATATCTAGGCAAATCTTCTGATCACATACTCCAAGACAGTCCTGATGACAACATATCTAGGCAAATCTTCTGATCACATACTCCAAGACAGTCCTGATGACAACACATCTAGGCAAATCTTCTGATCACATACCCCAAGACATTCCTGATGACAACATATCTAGGCACATCTTCTGATCACATACTCCAAGACAGTCCTGATGACAACATATCTAGGCAAATCTTATGATCACATACTCCAAGACAGTCCTGATGACAACATATCTAGGCAAATCTTCTGATCACATACTCCAAGACAGTCCTGATGACAACATATCTAGGCAAATCTTCTGATCACATACTCCAAGACAGGCCTGATGACAACATATCTAGGGAAATCTTCTGATCACATACTCCAAGACAGTCCTGATGACAACATATCTAGGCAAATCTCCTGATCACATACTCCAAGACAGTCCTGATGACAACATATCTAGGCAAATCTTCTGATCACATACTTCAAGACAGTCCTGATGACAACAAATCTAGGCAAATCTTCTGATCACATACTCCAAGACAGTCCTGATGACAACATATCTAGGCAAATCTTCTGATCACATACTCCAAGACAGTCCTGATGACAACATATCTAGGCACATCTTCTGATCACATACTTCAAGACAGTCCTAATGACAACATATCTAGGCACATCTTCTGATCACATACTTCAAGACAGTCCTAATGACAACATATCTAGGCAAATCTTCTGATCACATACTCCAAGACAGTCATGATGACAACATATCTAGTCACATCTTCTGATCACATACTCCAAGACAGTCTTGATGACAACATATCTAGGCACATCTTCTGATCACATACTCCAAGACAGTCCTGATGACAACATATCTAGGCACATCTTCTGATCACATACTCCAAGACAGTTCTGATGACAACATATCTAGGCACATCTTCTGATCACATACTCCAAGACAGTCCTGATGACAACATATCTAGGCACATCTTATGATCACATACTCCAAGACAGTCATGATGACAACATATCTAGGCACATCTTCTGATCACATACTCCAAGACAGTCCTGATGACAACATATCTAGGCACATCTTCTGATCACAAACTCCAAGACAGTTCTGATGACAACATATCTAGGCACATCTTCTGATCACATACTCCAAGACAGTCCTGATGACAACATATCTAGGCAAATCTTCTGATCACATACTCCAAGACAGTCCTGATGACAACATATCTAGGCACATCTTCTGATCACATACTCCAAGACAGTCCTGATGACAACATATCTAGGCACATCTTCTGATCACATACTCCAAGACAGTCCTGATGACAACATATCTAGGCACATCTTCTGATCACATACTCCAAGATAGTTCTGATGACAAAATATCTAGGCACATCTTCTGATCACATACTCCAAGACAGTCCTGATGACAACATATCTAGGCACATCTTCTGATCACATACTCCAAGACAGTTCTGATGACAACATATCTAGGCACATCTTCTGATCACATACTCCAAGACAGTCCTGATGACAACATATCTAGGCACATCTTCTGATCACATACTCCAAGACAGTCCTGATGACAACATATCTAGGCACATCTTCTGATCACATACTCCAAGACAGTTCTGATGACAACATATCTAGGCACATCTTCTGATCACATACTCCAAGACAGTCCTGATGACAACATATCTAGGCACATCTTCTGATCACATACTCCAAGACAGTCTTGATGACAACATATCTAGGAACATCATCTGATCACATACTCCAAGACAGTGATGACAACATATCTAGGCACATCTTCTGATCACATACTCCAAGACAGTCCTGATGACAACATTTCTAGGCACATCTTCTGATCACATACTCCAAGACAGTCCTGATGACAACATATCTAGGCACATCTTCTGATCACATACTCCAAGACAGTCTTGATGACAACATATCTAGGCACATCTTCTGATCACATACTCCAAGACAGTCCTGATGACAACATATCTAGGCAAATCTTCTGATCACATACTCCAAGACAGTTCTGATGACAACATACCTAGGCACATCTTCTGATCACATACTCCAAGACAGTCTTGATGACAACATATCTAGGCAAATCTTCTGATCACATACTCCAAGACAGTCCTGATGACAACATATCTAGGCAAATCTTCTGATCACATACTCCAAGACAGTCCTGATGACAACATATCTAGGCACATCTTCTGATCACATACTCCAAGACAGTCCTGATGACAACATATCTAGGCAAATCTTCTGATCACATACTCCAAGACAGTCCTGATGACAACATATCTAGGCACATCTTCTGATCACATACTCCAAGACAGTCCTGATGACAACATATCTAGGCACATCTTCTGATCACATACTCCAAGACATTCCTGATGACAACATATCTAGGCAAATCTTCTGATCACATACTCCAAAACAGTCCTGATGACAACATATCTAGGCACATCTTCTGATCACATACTCCAAAACAGTCCTGATGACAACATATCTAGGCACATCTTCTGATCACATACTCCAAGACAGCCCTGATGACGACATATCTAGGCACATCTTCTGATCACATACTCCAAAACAGTCCTGATGACAACATATCTAGGCAAATCTTCTGATCACATACTCCAAGACAGCCCTGATGACAACATATCTAGGCAAATCTTCTGATCACATACTCCAAGACAGTCCTGATGACAACATATCTAGGCAAATCTTCTGATCACATACTTCAAAACAGTCCTAATGACAACATATCAAGGCAAATCTTCTGATCACATACTCCAAGACAGTACTGATGACAACATATCTAGGCAAATCTTCTGATCACATACTCCAAAACAGTCCTGATGACAACATATCTAGGCAAATCTTCTGATCACATACTCCAAGACAGTCCTGATGACAACATATCTAGGCAAATCTTCTCATCACATACTCCAAGACAGTCCTGATGACAACATATCTAGGCAAATCTTCTGATCACATACTCCAAAACAGTCCTGATGACAACATATCTAGACAAATCTTCTGATCACATACTCCAAGACAGCCCTGATGACAACATATCTAGGCAAATCTTCTGATCACATACTCCAAGACATTCCTGATGACAACATATCTAGGCAAATCTTCTGTTCACATACTCCAAGACAGTCCTGATGACAACATATCTAGGCAAATCTTCTGATCACATACTCCAAGACAGTCCTGATGACAACATATCTAGGCAAATCTTCTGATCACATACTCCAAGACAGTCCTGATGACAACATATCTAGGCAAATCTTCTGATCACATACTCCAAGACAGTCCTGATGACAACATATCTAGGCACATCTTCTGATCACATACTCCAAGACAGCCCTGATGACGACATATCTAGGCACATCTTCTGATCACATACTCCAAAACACTCCTGATGACAACATATCTAGGCAAATCTTCTGATCACATACTCCAAGACAGCCCTGATGACAACATATCTAGGCAAATCTTCTGATCACATACTCCAAGACAGTCCTGATGACAACATATCTAGGCAAATCTTCTGATCACATACTCCAAGACAGTCCTGATGACAACATATCTAGGCAAATCTTCTGATCACATACTCCAAGACAGTCCTGATGACAACATATCTAGGCAAATCTTCTGATCACATACTCCAAGACAGTCCTGATGACAACATATCTAGGCAAATCTTCTGATCACATACTCCAAGACAGTCCTGATGACGACATATCTAGGCACATCTTCTGATCACATACTCCAAGACAGTCCTGATGACAACATATCTAAGCACATCTTCTGGCCTAGAAAGCCAACAGTGAAAGACAAACTCTATGGACCACTGAGTGAACTAAAAAAGACAATGATGTTTATACAAGCAACAACATTGCAGATTGCAACATTCCAGCAAACAGAAGAAGAAAAACAACACTTATGATGGACAAGGGGGATGTTCTAAAGAAATATGAATGACTGCTAGTTGAAGATGCAATAACAGATGAAACAACATATTTGAAGTTGTTTAAGTTTGGATTTAAGTGTGTTTGCAGCAAGGAGAGGCTTTGAGGAGAAGAATCATGTGTTTTACTGGAGCAATCAGCATCTATGCCTTATGACATTTGCTGAGGCAAATAAAGCATTTGTCAGTTAGCCCAGAATTCTGTGATGCCAATTGTTAAAAACCAAGAGCCAAGTATGGGAGCTCTGTGACTGTTACATGTCAATTACGAGGCTGGTTAAATGGGTCGGCCATATAACTAGGCTACCGACTGACAGCAAACCACAACAAGCAATGATGTACAGACGACCACATGGAGCCACAAGAAGAGTCCAACCATGGAGATGATGGGCAGAGGGAATAACAGTCCATGGGAATCTTTATATATGAAGTCCATAAACTGGCTCTCTCTCTCTCTCTCTCTCTCTCTCTCTCTCTCTCTCTGTTTATGCTTCACCATGACACCGCAAGGTACAAGCGGAACCAGATGAGATGATGATGAGAATGAAACAAGTACAGCTAGTGCTCGACTTACGACCTATGCAACTTACGACCATTCGACTTTACGACCACAATCACTATCCATATTAGATTGCAGACGACCATCCCCAACCCATCGCGTCCACAGGTGACACATAGTGGAACGACCTCTAGATATAGAGGTTAGCTGCGAATACCCAATAAGCAGCCGCGGACCAACTGGCGGTGGGCAGAGAGGGCGAGGCAGGATCTCAGGGTGGGTTCTGAGTTCCTTAGAAAATGCCTCATATGCTCGGAGACGTGCCTTCCAAGCGAGTCAGGAGCGCTCTAACCTCTCCCAAGGATAGGTGGAACCAGTTAGCTTTGGACAGCAGTCCATCTAGGAGACGGAAAACTCCAAATATAAACACCCCAAGTTCAAGGTGGACCAGCGTGCTGAGGAACTGGATGGCCATGGGTTAACTGGTCGTGAACGTTGGACGTCTGGCAGGCGTGTGGGGCGGCACCAGGCGTATGGACTCCTGCGGATCATCCCCTGCCTCTTCCCTAGCAAGCAGGCAATGCTAGGGCGACCATTTATTTCCTGCAATATCCAAACTTTGCTTATGGAATTAATTCAACACGGGAATCGTCGCCGGAGCTACGTAGAACTTGCTCTGCGCTTGACACATCTTTCAGAGGCTAGCGAAGAGAGAGTAAGGAGGAGAAGACGAGGAAATGGTGTGAGAAGAAGACACAGAAATAGGAGGGCAGGCGTCAGGAGAACAAGACGAAAAATGGAGAGACTAGGTTTCAACCATGTAAGAGTGGGATACTGGAATTGTCGTAGTGCCAGGCAGAAAGGTCCTGTATTGGAGAGGCTTATATATTATTTTGATGTCCTCATGCTCCAGCAGCTAAATACAGACAAATACCATTGCCCTGGGTATGCCAGTTATATAAACCCTACTGGGCAGACGAGACATGGGCAAGGTCTGCTGGTGAAGAATGGAGTGAAGCATGTGGTACTTGACGTGAGCCAGTGAAATCATAGTGCAAGGGAGGTTGGTGGCTGAAGTTGGAACATCATAAATGTATATGCTACAGTGGACTGTTTTGTCAGAAAGGAACACTGGGACTGGCTTAAGGAATTGGAGGAATTACCAGGTGATAGGCTACTCATATGTGGAGACTTCAATGCGAGGAGCAGAGATTGGGACAGTAGTGGAGAAAACCGACAGGGAATTGCCCTTGCAGATGCCATGGTGGACTCCGATGTGGTCTGCATAAATGATGGTAGGCCGACTAGAATGGCAATGAGGCCTGGCGATGCAGACACAGCTATTGACTTGGAACTTGTCTCCCAGTCATCAGTCCTTGATGTAAAGTGGACTGTTTTGAATGACCATGGGAGTGATCACTTGCCATGCTCAGTCCTGATCTCTAAAGCCAGGAAAGTTAAGGCTGGGAAAGTGCGCAAGACTTTCCAGTATGAGTGGCCCGATAGCCTTCTTGGACGCCTCAGACAGCGGGCTTGCAACAGGAATGCTAAAACTCCTTTTTTTGCAAGCCCCATGGTGGACCCCAGAAGTAGACCAGTCTTGGAAAGCAAAGAGAGCTGCAGTGAAGCAGCTAAGGAAAGTGCGACAGACACCCCGAAGCTCACGAGAGGAAGTGGACACTGCGGAAAATGTCAAGAAAGACAAGGTGGGGGTCTTCAAGCGCTGTGCTGCAGAGGCCAAAAACGCAAAATGGGAATGTTTCATGAAGGAGATTGGAGGTGATAAAACACTGCGAAAATTCTGGAAACTGCAGAGACAAATGCAAAGAAACGATCGGCCAATGACAGTGGGAACAATTTGTAGAGATGATGGTGTGCGCGTGACAACAGACAAAGAGAAAGGGGAGGCGTTTCTCCAGAGATTTTTAGAGCAGACAAATCATAATGATGCGGACACCAGAGATGCAGTTAGAGAGGAATTATCTGCATTATGAAGACATCATACGGGTTGAAGATGTTAAACATATTTTGAAAAAGGCAAACGACACGGCATCAGGCCCTATGTGGTTAGGTATGGCCACATGAAGGCTTTGAGCGATGCAGACCTGAAGGAAATGACCGACTGCTTTAACCAGAGCATTAGGACAGTATCAGTACCGCAGGATTGGGTGCACAGCTATCTCATCCCTCTCCCTAAACCATTCAAGGATCATTCAAAGCTTAGTGGCTTTAGGATCATCACACTTCAAAATACATTTGGGAATGTTCTAGAGAAGATAGTCACTATCAAGCTGCAAGAGTTCTTGGAAAGGGGGACGCTTCTTTCAAGAGGCCTGGGGAGCTACAGGCCAGGAAAAGATGCCTGGTCAAATGCAGCCACTTTTGCCTTTGATGTTTATGAGGGGTTCCAGAGTAGACAGGAAACGATGGCGGCAGCGCTTGATCTCGAGTGTGCATACAATAGAGTTCGATATGATATTTTGAAGACCGTACTAATGGAGAAGGGGGTCAATTCCTGGTTGGTGAACTGGATAGCAGCCGTCCTACATTCTCGCAGGGTTGCTCTCCGTCTGGGTGCATGGACCTGAGAGCCACATATGTTAACCCCGGGGTTGCCACAGGGATCTGCAGTCTCACCGGTGCTCTTTAATGTGTATACGAGCAAGATTGCAAACCTAGAAGCACAAGGGGTTGGAAGGATACTAACATTTGCAGATGATATTCTTGCATAATATTATGAGAAGAAATGATCTGGAGAATTTGGTGACAACTGGTAAGATCGAGGGGAACAGACCAAGGGGAAGACCTAGAAGCAAGTACCTGGATGGCTTGGCCTTGTGGCATGGTCGAGACAGAAACACGGAGCTGATCCACGACTCTGGTGATCGAGTGAGATGGCAGAACATGACCGCCCACGCTTACCGGCATGGCAAGCCATGGCAGGGGTGACGAGGGGATCTGGCCGACGATCAACGCTCAGAGGAAAGGCGAGACGGACATATAATCAGATTGTTACTGGTACTATTAGTGTTGGAACTCTTCGCTGGCTGCTGAGGATGGGGACGGAGCGCTTATGTGAATGCCCCGAATGCTGTGATATCGGTTCCTAAATCAATCAATCAATCAATCAATAATATACACTATTGGAGCTGGAATTACCACGGCTGCTGGCACCAGACTTGCCCTCCAATAGAATCTCGTTAAAGGGTCTGAAGTGTACTCATTCCAATTACGGGGTCTCGATAGAGTCCCGTATTGTTATTGTTTGTCACCGTGCCGGGAGTGAGTAGGTTGCACGTCTGCTGCCTTCCTTGGATATGGTAGCCATTTCTCATTCCTCCTCTCCGGAATGAACCCTGATTCCCCGTTACATGTACCATCGACATTTGATAGGTCAGACATTTAAAAGATGCGTCGCCGGCATGTGTTGTTTGACCATCAAGAATGATGCTGATCATTCATTTCAACCAGTGGGGTTGAAAGTATGGAGCCGTGAGTTCTAAGATGGCTGATAAGACCTATTTTGGCTCGAAATGTTCTTTGACAATGTGGCCAAAGAATGCTTGACGTTCCAGGAGGAAAATCTCCTGCAGTGATTTTTTCTGTCCAGCCTCTTCTTCCCAGATCTTGCAGTCCTGGTTGCTTCACAAGTGACAGCACCCTTGCGTAATGATGTACGCCACGAATTTCGGTCTTTGGCAGCAGTCTCCCAGGTGTCAAGATCAATTCCAAAAGCTTTCAGTGAGAGTGTCTTTAAAGCGTTTCCTCTGGCTGCGTTGTGAGCGTTTATGACAATGCAGTTCGCCGTAAAAAATTTGTTTAGGGAGCCTGTGATCTGGCTTGCGAGTTAAGTCACCAGCCCAGCGATTCTGATTCTTCATTAGTAGAATGTGGATACTGGGCATGGACGCTCTTTCTAGAACATCAGTGTCTGGGATCTTGTCTTGCCATTTAATCTTCAATGGCTTAAAGACAAGACTTAAGAGAACGCATTGGAAGACAAGACTATAGAAAAAACAATATAAGACTAGAGTAGGGAAAAGACAATGGAAGACAAAAATAGAGAAAAGACAATGCAAGACAAGACTCGTGAAAACTAGAGAAAAGACAAGAGTAAAGAAAAGACAATGCAAGACAAAAGTATCGAAAAGAAAACAAGAGAAAAAAAAACAATGGAAGACTTGCCTATATAAAACAAGACTGCAAACACAAATAAAAACAAAAAACAAAAAAAAAACAAGAAAAAAAAACCAAAAAAAAACAAAACAGTAGACGATAAGATTAGAGAAAAGACAACACAGGTGAAAACTAGAGAACAGACAATGCAAGACAAGACTAGAGAAAAGACAATGAAAGACAAGACTAGAGAGAAAAAAACAACAATGCAAGACAAGACTCGCGAAAACAAGACTAGAGAAACGACAGCGTAAGATAAGAATATTGACAAGGATACGCAAGACAAGACATCTCATTTGATGTATAGGTTTTGCAGATTAATTTTGTTGTCATGCAGCTACAATGTTTATAATTGTGTGTTGTTTCATGGACTTTGCACAATGGTGTTATGTTTTACCATATGAATAAAAAGTCGGCTCAGCCGAAATGATAAACGCGCTCACTCTTAAACTTCCGGTGCACTGATGGCGATGTAAGGCGTTCAATTCCCAAACTGGCATTAAGTTGGAGTTCAATGTTGACTTTTCTTTCACAAAGCTATGGCAAACTACTGAACGTAAAATTTTAATAAAAATCATTCGGGGGTTGATGGCAACGTCCTGTGAAGGAGATATAACATTGTTGCTGATTCATGTTTAGGTTGTCTTTTAAGTTTGTTTATGTTGTTGTTGTTGTTGTTGTTGTTGTTGTTGTTGTTGTTGTTGTTGTTGACATAATTATGTTGCACCTGTTTAACTCCGTGCTGCGATATCTGCACATTTTGATGTTAGGTACACCCTTACCGGCTCCGTGGCTAAGGGTTTGCGAACGCGGTTTGTGAGCCCGTATATCCGTGTTGGAAACACATCGGTGCTGGTATTTTCGAAAAAGGTATAGGTGCCTGTCATTCAGAAAGCAATGGCAAACTACTGAACGTAAAATTCCCCCAGAAATCACGAACAGCGAAAATACTGGAGTTGGCTGCTACGTCCTGTGAAGGACATGCAACTAAATTTTTTAAACACCCTTTCCCCCGCTAGCCTATGGATCACCTTTGAGCAAGATGGAGAACCCCATAAGCCTACCTAGCTAGCAGGGCAGCATGAAAAGCCCAAACTTATGGGCAATTCATGTGATGATGATGAACATTGTGACATATTTACTATCCATCAATTTACAGCGCGTCAACGTTTCACACCAACCCAGAGATTATCAAAACAATTACAGCACGATGAGAATCGAACTCATGACACTAATGACAGACAGATGCCAGGATAATAATAGAAAAGTTAGCGTCAACAGAATAGAATATGAATGGTAGAGACACATCACGTGGATATAGCGTCCCCCAGCTTGGGCGCCGCTTTAATAAAACTGCGCACTTCTACGACTTCAGAGCAAGCGAGCAGTCGCCAAAGCTATGTGTTGTCCAACTTTCAAACTTTTACAACAGGCAGTTTGATCTGGTCTGAGGTAAGCTTGTAAATTCTCAGATCTAAGTGGTATCAAGATGTATAAAGTAAAGGTATCTAGTGTTGTGCGTCCAATGAATTGTATGTTTGATAAAATAAATCTCTGAAAATGTGTAAAACTGCCGACCGCAACTTCAATACCAGCGCCAATTCCCCGGCGAAACCGACATCTTATAATTTCTCAAACTGCAAAACTCTGACATTCTACACTACATCTAACAACTTCACTATGTGCATATGACTATAATCTATCACAGAATAATGTATGAGGTGAAATTTCCAATGCACTCAAATGCTTTTCATCAAACAATTCTAGAAAACGCTTCTGCAGAGACAGTCAGCTGGTACAAACGAAACACTACCTCGCTTTAAAAATGTACTTAATTCTGTCTATTTGCAATCTAAAGAACTGAAACAGGAATTATACTCTTCCTTTTCTCTTTACGAATTGAAAACAAATAGTATTTGATAGAAATTAGTTTATTCATGTGTCAGATTTTATTTAGACAACGCACTACATCAACTGCATTGCTTAAAATAGGTTTACGTTCACAAACGCCATTTGTGATAGCCGACCTACTTAATCTGCTCAGACTAAAAGGTGAAAATTACCTTGGTCTATAGCCAACTGTGATCGCCAACAGAATGGACATGATGTGCACTGGTAAAAGATGTAGGAGAAGTATAAGTAGACAGAGAGGAGGAGAGTATTAGGGAAAAGTACTTTAAGTAATAACTTTTTTTCTAATATATTGTGTCATGACCTTGTATAGATGACATTTTGTAACAAATACACATCAGAAATTCTGTATGTTGGACATGAACCACAATAAAAGCACACTAGATGAGTTAAACTCATGCTAACTGATGTAGATGTGAGGACAATTAGTACAAGCTATGGAACCCCACACAACAGAAGTTAACTAAACATAATACACTTCACACCACACCACGCAACTCCACACCACAACAGCAGGAACGAGGAAATGATTTAGAATAAGAAGAGGAAGACAAGTAGTTGCCTTGGAAAGTACACATAAACAATTATATACACAATGTAGAACAAATAGAGTAATGTGGATGTTTAGATGTATGCCATTTATACAAATGCATCTCATCCTCGTCTTGATCTTGCCTGTCAGCTTGATTACAATGATTCAAGGAACATCACATTATCACTCTTATCTGTGTCTGACTGTACACTACTCACTGAACTACAGGTCCACTGAGGAAATGCATACAGCAGGTACCAGACAACAGAAGCTGCATCCAGTGTAATAATCTCTGACCCACTCCAAAGTAACACAACAATACTTCTTCTGATCTTATCATTTTTGTTTTGTTATGTTGTGTTTACACTATGAACATGCTGTAAAGGATTATACATACCTGTATGAATTTTAAACAGTGATGTCTTGGTGTCACACCTAACCAAAAAAGAGGGAAGATGAGTGAACGAGATGATCAACACCTGTTATGGCAGATGACTCCAGCCTTAAGCAGAGAATGAGAAGCCTTCAGTGAAGCTAAACTGGCCCAACCTGAAGTGGATCCATCAGACCATGGACCCAGGCTTATCCACATCTGATCACACCAGGTTTTCTTATAACTCACACAAACTTCACCCTCTCAGGAACTGATTTCTTGATTTATGGTTATATGTAGAAGAACTTAACTATACAACATTTGGTAGTTAAAACATCTCACTATACAATGAATGTTATTATTATTGACTGACTATATTTGGTCCTATGAAAGATTCTTCTATTTCATTCTGTAAATGTCAACAGCTGATGAAAAAAGAAACTGTCAATAGGCCAAAAGACACTGGCCCAGTCAATAAATGTGTTTAAATGTGAATATCTGTTTCATTTAATTTTTCAGTCCAAACTATCGATGGTATCTCTATCTTATTGTGTAAAAACATGTGGTCAATGCTCACTTGTGTTTGTTTTAATGTTTAATTAACAAATACACATTCACATAAGATGAATTCTTAATTAAGGAAAGAGAACAGGAGACTCTTCATCTTTAACTGTTCCAAAACCATGTTATATTGCACCTGATTCTTATTGAGAAAGTCTTTCAGACAATTTCTTAAGATGGAAGAATGGGGTTCGTGAGCTATACCATTGAATACCAGGTGGAAAGACAGGGGACAAACCTAGTGATTACTTTTTCTATTAAAAGAGGACCACACACCCTTAGACAATTAAGAAAATCCGAGTCTGTAAATCTTTCAAGGGTCGTATTCTTGATCTATTTACATATAAGAAGAGGATGGGGCCCAGCTTCCTTTAACAGAGATGGATCATACACTTTAGTGATTGCCAGTCCCTTCAAAATATACGTCAAAAAAACTGTCTAGGCATACCTAGGCCAAACTAATTCACAAAATCCTACATCGGAATGCCCCAAATTACATTTGGCCATTGTTTGAATATAATGCTAGACACAGTAAACGTTTAAATATACTACACATTCCGAAGCCTAGGATAGACTTATACAAAACAAGCTTAACGTACTCTGCAGCTCAGCTATGGAACAATCTGCCACAAGAAATCAAAGACATCACCAATCCGTATACATATAATCGCAAATTATTCGAACACTATCTCAGTACTGATTACCTTCCCCATTAATAACAGAAATAATAATAATAATACAACCCTAGTATAACAGCAAGTCCCCTTTTGGTAGGCCAGTATATTCCACATAGCTAATAACAAGTGCCACACCAGTTATTACTATTACTGAGTCGTGTAGTATTGATATTTCATTTCCCACATGCCTTTATAATGCATATCTTGTATATTGTTGCTGTTCTCAGTTAGCCTTTAATGATGTGTGAATGGTATGTATGAAAGAGTGATAAAAGGGCAGAATGTTAGACGGGCCTGCGAGCCCAATTCTTAACCCTTTCAAAATAAAGTTTTGTTGTTGTTGTTGTTGTTCTCTCAGCTGTATGGTATCTGCACTTGATCTTGCCAGAGCCACCAGCAGAGGCAGTCATCCGAATGACACATAGGGACGTGGGGACCGGATGGGCCGGCTCTAGTTCATAGGGGAACAGCAAGCGCTTAGTTTTCCAAAAAAAAATATTCTCGATTTAAAAAAAGTTATTTTTTTTTAAACTTAAAAACAAAAACAAACCACATGAACAATTCACCATAAGATCTGGAGTACGACAAGGTTGTGTTCTGTCCCCTCTCTTGTTTATAACATACATAGACAACATATGTAAAGAAACCAGCCAAAAGGAGACCGCGAGAATACCGCATTACGAGAACACAGAAGAAGAACCATCTGCAAATCTAACTATTAGAAAATCCCTGTTTGCGGACGACCAAGCACTGAAAAATCAAAAAAAAAAAATCCCACAAAATCAGAAGCTGAATTACACGACCACATGAATAGTCTTAACGAAATGTGTAGGGAACATAACATGAAAATTAGCACAAGTAAAACGGGGGTATTGACTATAGCTAAAGAAGATAAAACAACAACAATTCACCTAAACGAACATCCTTTGAAGCAAGTAAAGAGTTTCAAGTACCTAGGAAGTATACTATCATCAAATGGCAAATCAGAAAACGAGATAGAAAATAGATGCAATAAGTCAAACCCACTCATTGGACAAATGGCACCAATACTAAAGAACAAACATGTATCAATAACTACTAAGAAACCACTTTACAACACAATCTTCCTTTACAGCTCGGGCCGGAGGGAGAATTGTGAAGGAGGCGTCTGGTGCTTTCACTGAAACCACAAGTAGCCAGACTATGGAATTCATGGCAGTAAGTAAATCAATAACATGGCTCGAGACACAGACATTCACTAGGGCATGTTTCCTTAGCGACTCAATGAACATGATCAAGAGGATAGAGGAGGGGTCGATCCGAAGAGAATGGTTGCTGCCTCTGGAGCGGTCTCGGCTGACAAAGATTAGTTTCATCTTCGTGCCAGGGCATGCGGGAGTACAAGGAAATGAGCGGGCTGACAAGCTCGCAGGTGAGGCTACTGAGGAGGGCGGACGCGCCATGGACCAGGCTGACATTCTGAATGCTCTATGAGAAGTAAGACTTTTGCGTGAACCAAGTGATGACTGTGAATCTACAACCATGGCCAGACTGCGAGAACAGAAAATTAAAAGAGGGGTGGCCTAACAAGAACACTACGCAGGAAGCCAAAGAAAATTGATAAACCAACACAGAACTGGCGTCGTTAGCCGCTACACGCTGCGGGATTTGCTGAGGAGGGGATCCGAGCACTTATGGACTGAATGGTTTGATGTGCAATGAGGATGATCTGTCGACTAACTAACTAACTAACAATCTTCCTACCAACTCTATGTTACATGGACAATGACAGAAAAGGAGAAAAGAATATCACAACAATAGAAATGAGATTTCTGAGAAGAATACTCAGTGTATCAAGAAGAGATAAGACCAGAAATTAAGAAATCAGGACTAAAGTGGGGGTTATAGCTGCACTAAATTTTATTAGAAAGCAGCAAGTCAAATGGTTTGGCCATGCAAGTAGGTAACCAACTAACAGAATACCACAACAAGCAATGATGTGTAGGCCAGAGGGAAACAGAGGAAGAGGCCGACCACGTAAACGATTTTTTTTTCCGCGTTTCCATCCTGTTCCAGGATATTGCGGTCAACACCAGCATCTTTAGTTGTATATTGATTCCTAGGCTAGATTACGCTCATCAGCACGCCACGACTTTCTGAGCGGCCGGCTCCATACTCTCATAAGCACTTTAGCGATTCGAACCACTGCTAATTCTCGTCGCGTCACGTGACGAGAGTATTCGGGATTAGCGATGGACACAGGAATAACAGTCAACGGGAATATCGATACATGAAGCCCATAAGTGGGTACTCTCCCGCTGTTTATACTTCACCTCGACACCGCAAGGTACAAGAGGAACATGATGAGATGAGATGAGATGTAGAATATTGTCAAGGGAAATAACATTAAAACAGTTATTATTTAACGGGACATCACTCACAGCAGCATAAAGATATTATATTATTTAATCAACTGTAGTATTTGTTAAATATTTTCATAATATTGTTATAGGGATTATTTAGGTTACGTTCTTCATTAAGCAGAACAAAATCTTAAGTGGTTATCAAAGTCTGTGTACAAGTCGTGTCTCTATTTTATATGCATGAGAATTTAGTAACGCAATTTTCTATTTCTTCTCGATACTTCATTATTACGTTTGTGCTTCCAATGACAACCATAAGGTGTGTGTGTGTTTTTTTTAGCATATCCTTTTACAGGACTTAGCTGTCAACACCAGCATCTTTCAGCTGTATGTTGATATCTTGGCAAGATTACGCTCAGTAGTTTGCCATTGCTTTCTGAGCGGCCGGCTCAGTATCCCGCAAGTCACGAGCGGAGTCCGAACCGCCTCAGCTCTCGCTCCGCTACGAGACTCTGCGTGATAAACGGGATTACAGAGAGAAAGTGTTGTAACCCCACAGCCAGAGAGACCGGCATAAGGTGTGTTGCCTTCACAAAAATGTATGTCAGGCCTGTCAATCAATCAATCATGTGCCATGACGGAAAGCGTGGGGGGTCATGACTCGCTATTTCACTCGATCATCAGAGACGTGGATCAGCTCGGTGTTCCTGTCTCGTCCATGACATGTGGCCAAGCGATCCAGGTATTTTCCTCTCGGTCTTCCACTGGATTTGTTCCCCTTGATCTTGCCAGTTGTCACTAAGTTCTCCAATCCATTTCTTCTCATAACATGTCCAAAACAACTTTGATTGTCTACGTCTAATTTCTCTAATCAATTTACGATTTTCATTTGTCTCCTGTAGTACTTGGTCATTTGTTTTTCTATCTGTTCATGGTACTCTTTGCATTTTCCACAGAAACCACATTTCTGCAGCCATCAGATGTTTTTCAGCTTGACTGCACATTGTCCAAGTTTCACATCCATACAAAAGAACAGGCTCTATGTATCCCCTCAACACTCTTTTTTTCTCGTGTCAATTGCCATCTTTTTATTGGTCAGAATGTTTTTCATCTTGCTAAAGGCTACTTTCGCCATGGAGAATCTTGTTCTAATCTTTTCAAGGCATCTCCCATCAGATGTTATGACTGTTCCGAGATAATTATACCGACTCACTTGTTGAAGAATATTCCCATTTACTTGTATATTACATTGTGGTACTTCGTTCTTCCTAGTGACGACCATAACCTGTGTCTTGTTACAATTTAATTCCAACCCCAGCTGCTCACTGTGTACAACAACTGCGTCTACTAATCGTTGCAGATCCTGTGCACTGTCTGCAAATCAGTACTGTATCATCTGCATATCTATTGTTATTGATGTTTCTTCCTCCAATGCTGATTCCATTTATATCTTCTACATTTCTGAAAATATTTTCACTGTATAGGGAAAACATACAGTGAACAACTAGGGTTTAGGAACTAGCAATTATAATGTACTAGGCACTTTTAAAGAGATAGTGTCACAGGATAAATAAACTTGTTAGTTGCGACCGATGATAACCAAACCCGACATTATTTTGCTAACACAATTGACGCTTTTATGGTGAACAAACCGAGGGAAATACGTCGGTACAGATTCTCGACACCTGGTCAACAGTGTGTATGAGATCAAAGGGAGTCACGTAGAGTTGTCTACACACAGTCGACAGTTTGATGACAGGATGTTGTTCGAGAGGTGTGTACTGGCGACATTTGTCTACAAAACGGAAGTTGGTCGTTGCAAGTGATAGACAGAATGCCTGCTAGAGGTCAGAAGGATTATGTAATGGGAGAAAGGTCTCCGGCTTACAGATAACCCGGATATTTGTTGGATGAGACAAAGAACTCCACAGATGAAAAGGAAACTTGACAGCTAATTGACTATGGTTAGTCTGGAAACAGGAGGACAAAGCCAGATTCTAGACTGATTGGCGTCTGGACTTTCTGGTGACTCACTCAAGCACCCATATAAAACCCAGTGCAGTAAACAGGTGGATGGAGTCGAGGAAAATATTCCGAAGTGTTAAAATTGGGGATAATTCCGAGTTGTGTTATATTAGAGGGACTAGCCTATCTTAGTAGTGATAGTTATCCTCGGACATAGATCCAATCGGATTGCCTAGTTTCTCGAGTAACAACAGGAATAGACATATGGTAGGCAATTAATTATATCTAACTTAAGAATATGATTAGGAATATAGTACAGTACTGTGCGGTGATATAATGTATTATAGGTGTAGTGATATAATGTATTATGATTAGTGATAGAATGTTCTATAAGTGCGGTGCTAGAAAGTATCATAGGAGCGTCGGCACTAGTATTCTATTGTGTGGCTCAAGTAGCTTGTGTTATATATCATTTTACTCGGGAAGTTGAGGACAATGTAGTGGTATAATAATTAGAGAGATTAAGGATGGTTGAGAGGGAGGAGGGGAATGTGTAATGGTAGGATCTTCAGTAGGGCATCTGCTGGGTTTCTACCCGTTTCTTTAGTCTTTCCTGTTGCCATGTCTCTGATCATATGATTGAATTATTTGGCCGTATGACAGAGATCGGATCTCTGTTATAGATCTGAGTGCTGTTATTGGCCTACAATCACCTAATTACGGTCAGGACTGAGTTGCCCTCACCATGATGTTATCTGCTCTACAGGTTCCATGTACAGTTCCCCTTGAGTGTTCCGCGTGAGTGGGAGAGGATTTACTACGAAGAAGCAGTTTCAAAGTTTGACACAATGATGGCTCAGCATCTGAAGACAGAGGTTGCTGAGAGGCCGCTACATAGGGCTTATACCCAAGTTGGTTTGCGGGAACCTGGCTTCTGCTGAGTGGACTTGTATGAACAGAAGTGTTGTGTTTAATGAGTGATAAGCTTCATCACCGAAGATTAAGAACTCGCATACTAAGGACATATATATATATATATATATATATATATATATATATATATATATATATATATATATATATATATACATCTATATACACATCTACCTAACAAACATTAATAGGTTGTGTTCTAAAAGAGAGGAAAATGTTATAACCAGAAACTAATAAACAGTAGAGTTTCCCCCAAGTGACATTTCAGTTAATTGGAGAACTATCAGTTCAAACAAATATTAGGAAATAGAGTAACTTCACCGTGTGGTGGAGTGAAGACCAAGATCAACAGTGTCTATCGGATTACCAGCATCCTGTTTGTTCGAGTGATTGGAGAAAGTCGTCATCTTCTGGGTGAGGTTCACTGTCCGGAAAAAATTGTGCTGTTGTGTGCTAAGCACTATTATGTTACAGAGTTTGCTTCTAAATCATTGGTCTACCATTAGAATACACGTCACACATTCTACACCTTATACACACATACACTTCTCCTACATATACTCTTTGCTTTAATAAATTTCTCGATTTTATTCGTTGAAGCGAGAGTTGTCAAGTATGTTATGTTGGGGAAGAATGAGAGGGGGCATGATCCAGGGGTGAGTAAGAGTGAGAGGAAGGTGTCTTCAGATTGAGGGAGTGTGTAGACGGAGTCTGCTGGATTTCTCCAGAATAGAGATATTGAATTAAAACAAATGTGGGTATCGATTCTCTTCACTCCAGGGACGACATTAAAGTGGTAAAGAAGAACAAGTAACTAATACGACATTCGTTCTTTACACACACGATATTTATTGGGGGCTCGTAAACGTGATCTTTGGACAGCGGGATCTTTAGACAACGGGATCTTTTAACACGGGATCTTTAGTTAGAGGATGGAGATATCCTATTAATGAGAATCCAGCTAGAGTGAATGTGGATAGGTGTTAGGACTTATCTTACCTGTTCACACTTCACACGTCTGCATAGGTCTGTGGTCCTGATTCTACTCTTGTCACTGAGTGATTGTGTTGTGTTGTATGGTGTGTTATAAATATATAGATTAATTGTATTTTGTCATTAGCTATATATTGGTTTAGAGATAATCTATACTCTATCTGCTGAGTTACCTCTCTGTATAATGGCCACTCCTAGATTAACTACGGCGGAACATAGGGCAAAGGGGGAAGAAATAGGATTGTCAGGTTCTGCACTAACAGATTACATACAGGAAGTGGAGAGGGAGTATCGTCAAGCAGAAAGGGAAGATCGAAAGGCCGAGTTGGAATTGAGAAGGATGGAGGCAGAGCAAGCAGCTAAGAAATTGGAAGCAGAACAAGCTGCTAGGCAACTTGAGGCTGAGCAAGCCATGAGAAGGCTGGAAATAGAAGCTAAAAAATTGGAAGCAGAGCAAGCTGCTAAGTTACTTGAGGTTGAGCAAGCTGCTAAGCAACGGGAAGCGGAGCAAGAGGCTCAGAAAAGGGAGCATGAGTACCGGATGCGGGAACTCGAGCTCAAGAGGCAATCTGGTGGGGAAACTGAGGGAGCAGTGGGAGGTTCCTCTCTCCCTGGCTCAACACCAGTAAGTGGACATAGCTACCATGCTATGAAGTTCCCTCTAGCGATCTACGAGGAGGACAAAGAGAAGATTGACCAGTACATTCAACGCTTCGAGGCTATGTCAGTTGCTATGGGTCTGGAGCGTAACAAATGGAATCTCAAGCTATCCCAGGGTTTACGCGGGACCGGTTACGAGGTTTATTCTCGCCTGCCACCAGGACATGAGAACAATTATGACGAGTTGAAGACGGCTTTGCTGAAACGATTTGAAGTTACGTCACATACCTACCGGAAAAAATTTCGAGGAGAGAAACGAGAACCGGGGGAGTTGTTCGCCGCCTATAGTCTGCGTCTGAAAGCATATCTCCATAAGTGGATGGATTTGGCTGGGTTTGCGCATGACTATGAGAGTCTGGAAGAGCTCACGGTAGTCGAACAGATGCGGAAGCAAATGTCGAAACCTCTCAGGACATTCTTGGGAGAACAAGGGGCGGAACGAATCGACATGGTGACGAAATTGGCAGAATGGTTCGTCGAGGTCCATGGGGAGGCAGCAGAAAACATTTCTACAAACACCAAAAGTCAGGAAAAACATAACCTGAAGAAAGCAAAAAGCACAGGAACTAAAAAGGTGGAACCATATGTCAAAACTTCAGAGGAGATTTCGGAGAAGACGAAGGGGGAAAGCAAGAAAACTTCAAGCTTTACACAAAAACGACCATGGTCGGAGAAGTGGTGTTCGATTTGTAAGTCACCTTCTCACAATACGAGGGATTGCAAATCGAAGGCTAAGAACCCTCACTTCGCGGCATGTCAAGTGACTTCAACGCAGGTGGACACTAACAATGCCAAGGTCGATAAGGAAGCTCACCACCAGGAGAGCTCACTCAAGTCCGGCACAAGAAAATCTAGGACAGGGAAATGGTGCAAACACTGCAGGGCGAAGACGCACAATGCTATTGACTGCAGAGGAAAGTCGGGAGACACTCAATTCATCGTGTGCCCCGGAAAACCTAAGGTGGAGCCCACTGAACAGGTCGAGGCTGAGAAAGAGACTCCAGACCAGGAAAAACCACCTGTAGTGGAATTGGTAGAAGTTAACGGTCGTCAAGTGGAGTGTTTATACGACACAGGACTGGATGTGATTTCTGCGGATCTGCTACATCCAGAACAATTCACAGGTGAAACCATGAAGATACAGCCTGCATAGAAGAGTGCTGTAGCCATGAAATTGCCCATTGCCAGAGTGGAGATTCGGTCAAGATATGTCACCGGCACCATCAAGGCCGCGGTATTGACCGATCCCATTTTTCCCGTATTCCTCGGTTGCCGGTATGTCTTTCTGGGAATGCCCAGGGAGCCAATCCATATGGGAGCAATTCAGACTCGCTCTCAGACGAAAACGGATGAGGCAGAAGCCAATGTGAATAACCCACTGCCAGGGGAGTTGCGAACTGCCCAGAGTGAGGATGCTACTCTACGTCCTTGCTACAAAAAGCTGCAGAAAAGTGCTGATCCACCCAAACGGGGGCAGTATTATATGAAGAATAGGATACTCTACAGGAGAGCCGGAAGGGGAGACAACCTACATGGTCAGTTGGTGGTCCCAAAGGCCCATCGTTCCCAGATTCTTCATATGGGGCATACCATCATTCAGTGGACATATGGGTATTGCCGCCACCATGCAGCGGATTTCCTGCCATTACTATTGGCCGGGAATGACAGGTGATGTGCGTCGGTATGTGAAGTCATGCCCTGAGTGCCAGAGGGTGGCACCGAAACACTGGACAGCGCCGGTGGTCTTGGGTGAAATGCCCATCATGAACTCTCCTTTCGAGAGGGTAGCCATCGATATTGTGGGTCCACTTCCTAGGACTAGGAAGAGGAACATGTACATCCTCACCATGGTGGATTGTTGTACAATGTGGGGTGCAGCCATACCGTTGACCAAGATTGACTCGAAACGAGTGGCGGACGCACTGATGGAGGCCTTTACTAGATTAGGCTTTCCTGATCAAATACTGACGGACAATGGGTCCCAGTTTTGTGGAAAACTTATGGAGGAGGTATTTAGGGTGTTCCACTCTAACCATATCCATACCAGCCCTTACCACGCTCAAGCCAATGGACAAGTAGAGCGTTTCAACGGCACGTTGATGACAATGCTCAGGAAACTAGCGCAGGAAAAACCTGATAGGTGTGATGAATATATCCCAGCAGCACTTTTTGCCTATCGGGAAGTTCCTCATGGCTCAACAGGACTACCACCTGCTACGTTGCTGTTTGGTCGTCCAATCAAAGGACCGTTGGAAGCCATGTTGAGGAGTTGGACTGAAGAGGGGACATCAGAAGAAGGTATATCTTCTTACAAATATGTGGAGGAACTGAAAGAAAAACTTCACAAGGGATGGACTCTGGCAAATCAAAATTTGAAAAAGGCCAGAAAAAGACATGCGGCTTACTACAACCGTAGGTCTAAAGACAGATCTCTAGAGGTGGGAGACAAAGTATTGTTGCTACTCCCAACGGGAAACAACAAACTGGAGATAGGTTGGCAAGGACCATTTTCCGTGGAAAGGGTGATATCCAGAATGAACTATCAGATTCGGATCCGGGGAAAGTCGAAGATTTTCCATATCAATCTCTTGCGGAAATACGAAGAGAGACAAGAAAAAAAAGCAGCTCACCTCATGGCAATGGCAGTTGCAGTGGAGACAGAAGTGGGAACCAACGAGGGAAGGGAATATCCCCTGGTACACCAGGAAACCTACAAGGATGTACAGGTGAACCCTGATCTGACTTCCCAGGAGAGGGAAAAGATAACCCAGGTTCTCAAGTCTCATAAGGAGATACTGACTGATAAACCAGGACGAACGAGGTTGGTGGCGTTCGAGATGACTTTGACCACTCAAGAGCCTGTTCGCCAAAAGGTTTACCCAGTGCCATTCTCTAAAGAAAAGGCCCTGGAGGAGGAAATACAGAAACTGTTGGAGGATGACGTGATTGCACCTTCCACATCCCCATACAATGCGGGGGTAGTTTTGTTACGAAAACCAAGTGGAGAACACCGGTTGTGTATAGACTACCGACTTCTGAACAGCCATACACAATTTCAGGTGGAACCTTTGCCGAATCCAACTCAGTTATTCGCGAGGCTCCATAAGGCAAGGTATTTCTCAAAGGTGGATCTGAGTCGCGGGTATTATCAGATTCCGGTCAAACCAGAGGTTAGACCCCTACTGGCCTTCAGTACCCCAGTGGACATTATGAATTCAAGGTCATGCCCTTTGGACTCAGCAATGCACCTAGTGTGTTTACTCGCATGATGAGGACTTTACTAGATCCTTTAAAGGATCCGTCCATCATCTCATTCATGGATGATATTCTGATTTCCAGTGACAGTTTGGATGACCATTTACAATCCTTGGAAAGTGTTTTCAATAGGCTCAAGGAAGCAGGGCTTACAGCTCGTCCAACCAAGTGCATGATCGGTTACCAGACTCTGGAATTTCTAGGTCACACCATCACTCCAGGACACATTGTCCCAGAGGAAAAGAACCTAGAGAAAATCAGAACTGCTCCAAGGCCAAAAACGAAGAAGGATGTGCGATCGTTTCTATCGTTGTGTGGGTTCTACCACAAATTTATCCCACATTTCACGGAACTGGGAGCTCCATTAACAGAAACCTTGAAAAGGGGATTCCCAGACCAAATAGTTTGGACACCAGAATGTGAGAGTGCCTACAGTCAGTTGAAGGAGACCTTGGACAGCAAACCTGTGTTACAGCTCCCGGACCTTTCCAAACCATTTGTGTTGAGAACGGATGCAAGTGGGATTGGGATTGGGGCAGCTTTGTTACAGGGAGGAAAAAACGATGCTTCAGTTTTAAAACCAGTGGCATACGCAAGCAAGAAACTTCTCCCGGCTGAGATGAATTATTCGACCGTTGAGAGAGAGTGTTTGGCTCTCGTATAGGATGTACAAAAATTCCAGCCTTATTTGTATGGTGTTCAGTTTCGAGTTCAGTCGGATCATCAACCTTTGATATTCCTGGCCACTTCTCAGAAGCTCAACGCCCGTTTGATGCGGTGGTCGTTGCTACTTCAGCCATACCAATTTACAGTGGAGTATATACCTGGGAAGGAAAATGTTGGAGCGGATTTCCTGTCTAGACATCCAGCTCCTGAAGAAGAGGAATAGATCATCTGGATCGAACCTCCAAGAAGAAAGAGTTGTTGCGGACTACTCTCTTAGGAGGGGGCCTATGTCACAGGATAAATAAACTTGTTAGTTGCGACGGATGATAACCAAACCCGACATTATTTTGCTAACACAATTGACGCTTTTATGGTGAACAAACCGAGGGAAATACGTCGGTACAGATTCTCGACACCTGGTCAACAGTGTGTATGAGATCAAAGGGAGTCACGTAGAGTTGTCTACACACAGTCGACAGTTTGATGACAGGATGTTGTTCGAGAGGTGTGTACTGGCGACATTTGTCTACAAAACGGAAGTTGGTCGTTGCAAGTGATAGACAGAATGCCTGCTAGAGGTCAGAAGGATTATGTAATGGGAGAAAGGTCTCCGGCTTACAGACAACCCGGATATTTGTTGGATGAGACAAAGAACTCCACAGATGAAAAGGAAACTTGACAGCTAATTGACTATGGTTAGTCTGGAAACAGGAGGACAAAGCCAGATTCTGGACTGATTGGCGTCTGGACTTTCTGGTGACTCACTCAAGCACACATATAAAACCCAGTGCAGTAAACAGGTGGATGGAGTCGAGGAAAATATTCCGAAGTGTTAAAATTGGGGATAATTCCGAGTTGTGTTATATTAGAGGGACTAGCCTATCTTAGTAGTGATAGTTATCCTCGGACATAGATCCAATCGGATTGCCTAGTTTCTCGAGTAACAACAGGAATAGACATATGGTAGGCAATTAATTATATCTAACTTAAGAGTATGATTAGGAATATAGTACAGTACTGTGCGGTGATATAATGTATTATAGGTGTAGTGATATAATGTATTATGATTAGTGATAGAATGTTCTATAAGTGCGGTGCTAGAAAGTATCATAGGAGCGTCGGCACTAGTATTCTATTGTGTGGCTCAAGTAGCTTGTGTTATATATCATTTTACTCGGGAAGTTGAGGACAATGTAGTGGTATAATAATTAGAGAGATTAAGGATGGTTGAGAGGGAGGAGGGGAATGTGTAATGGTAGGATCTTCAGTAAGGCATCTGCTGGGTTTCTACCCGTTCCTTTAGTCTTTCCTGTTGCCATGTCTCAGATCATATGATTGAATTATTTGGCCGTATGACAGAGATCGGATCTCTGTTATAGATCTGAGTGCTGTTATTGGCCTACAATCACCTAATTACGGTCAGGACTGAGTTGCCCTCACCATGATGTTATCTGCTCTACAGGTTCCATGTACAGTTCCCCTTGAGTGTTCCACGTGAGTGGGAGAGGATTTACTACGAAGAAGCAGTTTCAAAGTTTGACACAATGATGGCTCAGCATCTGAAGACAGAGGTTGCTGAGAGGCCGCTACATAGGGCTTATACCCAAGTTGGTTTGCGGGAACCTGGCTTCTGCTGAGTGGAATTGTATGAACAGAAGTGTTGTGTTTAATGAGTGATAAGCTTCATCACCGAAGATTAAGAACTCGCATACTAAGGACATATATATATATCTATATACACATCTACCTAACAAACATTAATAGGTTGTGTTCTAAAAGAGGGGAAAATGTTATAACCAGAAACTAATAAACAGTAGAGTTTCCCCCAAGTGACATTTCAGTTAATTGGAGAACTATCAGTTCAAACAAATATTAGGAAATAGAGTAACTTCACCGTGTGGTGGAGTGAAGACCAAGATCAACAGTGTCTATCGGATTACCAGCATCCTATTTGTTCGAGTGATTGGAGAAAGTCGTCATCTTCTGGGTGAGGTTCACTGTCCGGAAAAAATGGTGCTGTTGTGTGCTAAGCACTATGATGTTACAGACTTTGCTTCTAAATCACTGGTCTACCATTAGAATACACGTCACACATTCTACACCTTATACACACATACACTTCTCCTACATATACTCTTTGCTTTAATAAATTTCTTGTTTTTATTCGTTGAAGCGAGAGTTGTCAAGTATGTTATGTTGGGGAAGAATGAGAGGGGGCATGATCCAGGGGTGAGTAAGAGTGAGAGGAAGGTGTCTTCAGATTGAGGGAGTGTGTGGACGGAGTCTGCTGGATTTCTCCAGAATAGAGATATTGAATTAAAACAAATGTGGGTATCGATTCTCTTCACTCCAGGGACGACACTAAAGTGGTAAAGAAGAACAAGTAACTAATACGACATTCGTTCTTTACACACACGACAGGTAGTTTGCCGTTGCTTTCCTCTATGGCAGTAACCGTACTGGTCATTTGACCGCAGCCATTGACTCGAGAGAGCTCCTCTGCCTGCCTTCGTGAAACTTGAGACCATAACCAACCACATTCATATATTCAATGATAAACCACACAACGAAGTCTAATACACAAACTTGCTCTCTAAAGGAGTGGCGCAGCTTTGGCCATTACTCTATCTCAACGTGGTCCGTACTCGACGAAACCCATGACTAGACTGCCGTATCTGGACCCCACTTCCTGTAACTTGGGAAGTGAGTCCCAACTTTCACGTTGTGTGAAAAGTACCCACTTTTCACGTTCTGGCGTTCACTTGATGAACACGGCCATAACCTCTAATCTCTAACTTGGGTTATGGCTTAACTATGCCATGACGTCATCAGGGTCATGGCACTTTCAAAGAATTATTGTATTTCTTGCTGCAAATCAATCACTCTTTTCAACATTTTGGCATGGGTCAGCCATCTTACTTCTGCAAACAATGTAACGTCATTATAATCCGATCCCAAAGATTTTAGAATTTTTGGAACTGACGATGATTCACCCCGTTCGACTTAATGAAGATCACTATTTTGACGACCACTTTCATGACATGGTCCATTTTGAGGGCCTTCGAACATAAATTCTCCTGATGAATAATGCAATGAAAATTTAGCATTGAAGCATTACCGACTTTGGAGGCCTCATTTTGAGTCAATTTTACCAACCCTTCGTGTTTCCCAACCATTGCTGGAGCACGTTATTAAGCGCGATAAGTTGTTAAGTTGTAACGAAAAGCCATTCAATGTCGAACTGATGTGAACAATGACGTAACTGCTTCTAACAAATCTCTTGACTTCGTGGTGTCCTTAAGTGGATACAGTTTCGCTAATTCTTCTGTCTTTTTAAAATGGACATCAACACCCCTGATAAAAATTGCCAGTTGGGCAGTATCTGCCATATCTGTGCTTTCTTCCAATGCTATAAACTCGGATGCTCGACTTTTCAAATTATCTTAAATATGTTTTCCAATGTCGTCCACACGCCTAGTAATAGTGTGACGAGACAGACTTAGTTTTGAGAAATCCTTCTTCTTTTCTCGACACAGAATTTCAATGACGCTCTCCAAACATCACTTAACCATTTCACGATCTGAATATGGCTTCGACTGTTTTGCTAGTATCATGGCTACTGCATAACTTTCTTTTACATAGCATGTTCACTCTGAACCAGCTCTAGTAAATATCTTTTGTTGTGCAGAATTTTTTTTTTTAAGTCATTTATTTGGTCTTGTCGAAATTGCCCTGTATACTAATCAAACTTATTTGCATGTTTAGTCTCGTAGTGCCGTTTTATGTGTTATTCTCTTTCAAAACAGAAACAAATATGTTGCATATCAAGCAAATGGCCTTTGTTTTAATTTCCACGGAAAAAAAATAGTTTTTAGGCCACCAATCTTGAAAAATTCATAATTCTTCGGTGATTCTTCCCTTCTTTGCCCAACGTCTTTACCAGCTGACGCCATGGTAGATCTTAGTTTTTAACTGTAAAAAATACCTCGGGTAATCTATATCTATAAAAAAGAATGTATGTATGGATGTATGTGGATCCGTCCTTTATGCGTTCGTGAACGGTCCATCCGATTGAGATGAAATTTTCTACACGTTTTCCTTTCATTCCTGTGCAACCAACTGTCATAGTTTTATCTATCAGCTATCAGCTATTACCTTCCTAAAATTTAATTTTGTAATTACATGACTGAACATAAGAAAATATAAAAATATAAAAAAGGGACATAACTTTTAGTAGCATTGTTATATCTTAAGTTAAGTCCCCTGGCTATAGATATTTATAAGAATTAAATGAGATTCTCCCACCAGGGACTGGGTGCAGCCGGGCCAGGTCAGACAGACAGATAGACAGACAGATAGACAGACTGACAGACAGACAGATAGTCGGGAACGGGAGCTTATATGACTACAAGATTACTTTAGATAGATCTCTTCCAATCATATTTTCTATCTATTCTTCTATTCTATCCATATTTTTAACGGGAACGGGCCGAACATACACAGACAGACAGACAGACAGACAGACAGACAGACAGACAGACAGACAGCCAGACAGACAGACAGACAGAGAGACAGACAGATCGGGAACGGGAGCTTATATGACTACTTATATGAATTAAATGAGATGCTCCCCACCAGGGCCTGGGCGAAGTCGGGCCGGGTCGGACAGACAGACAGACAGACAGACAGATAGTTGGGAACGGAAGCTTATATGATTACTTATATGAATTAAATGAGATGCTCCCCATTAGGGTCTGGGCGAAGCCGGGCCGGGTCAGACAGACAGATAGACAGACAGACAAACAGACAGACAGACAGACAGACAGATAGATAGACAGTCGGGAACTACTTATATGAATTAAATGAGATGCTCCCCAGCAGGAGCTGGGCGAAGACGGGCCGGGTCAGACAGACAGACAGACAAGCAGACAGACAGACAGACAGACAGACAGACAGACAGATAGATAGATAGATAGATAGATACATACATACATACATACATACATACATACATACATACATACATACATACATACATACATACATACATACATACATACATACATACATACATACATACATACATACATACATACATACATACATACATACATACATACATACATAAATCCCCGCAAGAGCCTGGGCGAAGCCGGGCCGGGCAGCTAGTACTAATTAATAAAAATTTATAAACAAAACATTTTGGGGTTTACTTACCTATATAATCGATATGGTAGACAAGATACTTGGTTAAAGTAGTTTCAACTCTTATTATAAATATGATAAATATGTATTTTAACGTCGATCGCAAAATCTCTCCAGACGCAGTGGAGATAATAGAACGAAACTACAGAATAACACGAACTTTGTCAAGCTGGACTGTAAGTAGTTATGATTATGAGCCCGACAGCTGTGCTAGCTTCCCGAAGACGCCGAAGACCACAGAACATATATATCAGAAGTTGAAGTATCATATTACATTTTCTTAACACCTAACATCGGACAAAAAACTAAATAACCTTGAGTGTCAAATAGCGGTATATTTGAAATAGCTAAAAGCTATGAATTTTTACGAAAATGCGGGATATTTAAATAGCTCACAACCAATGAATTTTTCCAAAAATGCGAGATATTTCAAATTTCTCTTAGCTATAATTAAAAAATATATATGATACGAACGACTCATGATGTATTGTTCTTTTGGCTATATGTACAATAAAGTTAACATTTATGTTCATCTGACCTAGCTCCGCGGGCCGCAACATGACTCCCGGCGGGCCTCGTGTTGGCCTCCCGTGAATTATATTGAAACAGGTAGGTGTGTCTTCTAAATGAGAGAGAGAGAGAGAGAGAGAGAGAGAGAGAGAGAGAGAGAGAGAGAGAGAGAGAGAGAGATCAAAACGCCATGGAACTATCTGAATATATTAAGGATCGTGTTGTCTTTTTATGCTCGCGGCTCACAACAGGGTCAGAGAAGCTCATGAAAGTCCCACGTCATGCCATTCGGGTGACCGCCTCTGCATGTGGCCATAGCAAGATCAAGCGCAGATTCTACACTTCAATCTAAGCCAAGTGGTGATATTAAGGATGTTAAGCCGTTTACAGGCCTGACAAAAATAGTTAATTATACGCCTCGCAACAAAAGTACCATTGAAAGCACAGCACATTTAATGAAATATCAAACGCAAATAGAAAACTGAATCACTAAATAATCATGCTTGTAAAATAAAGCCATTATATTTATAAACACTGTTATTATAACTTAAATTTCTTATTCCTTCATATATGGCGTCAATATCTTTAATAATTTCTAAAACATCTGATGAAATTAATTGTAAATTCTTCAGTTATTTAAATAAAATAAAATATTTATGCTGCTTTGAGTAATGTCTCATAAAATAATAACTGTTAAAAGTTAAGTCTCTTGCAACTATGTTAAGTACACGTGATTCTTTTCATGTGGTTTGTTTGTTTTTTAAAAAATTTTTTTAAATAACGTGTCCTTAATCAAGAATGTTTTTTGTTTTTTAAATAAGGGCTCGCTGTCCCCCCAAGAATCAGAGCAGCCCCACCAGGTCCCCACGTCCCTGTGTGTCATTCGTGTGACTGTCTCTCTTGGTGTCCCTTGCAATATCAAGTGCAGATACTACACTTTGATCTCAGCCAAAAGGCCGAGAAGGGATAGCATTCATAAATTGATTTCAATAGAAATAATAGGTGTCCCATTCAAACATTACGTGATTTTTGTCAGAACATGATTTTTGTCAGGCAAACGTTTCTAGTGTAAGTGAGTAATTTCTAGTGAGTAATTTCTCTTGTAAAATTTAGATAACACATCTATATTTGATTGTCTCCCTTTAATAAATTAAACTTTCGTCCACTGAATTACATTGACGAAAATATTTCGTTAGATTGTTTCATTTTACACAAGAAGTCTTGCTTCGTCGTTTTTTTTTTTTTTTTGTAAATCAGCTTTAAACACGGAAGCCGCTGTAGCGTATTGTCTAAGCGCCCACTGTTGGTCATAAGATCGAATCTGCGCCGGGGCAGATGTTCACAATTAACCAGAGCTGCCAGGTCGTCCTTGCCTAAAATGGATATCCGGAAATGGCTTGGGAATTAAAGGCGGCATGTGTGATACTGACCACATCACCCAAAGAGCGCCGATTGGTCGATTCAGAATATGGGTCTGGTGTGTAAAACTCTCATTATTATTATTATTATTATTATTATTATTATTATTATTATTATTATTATTATTACGTCATTTCCGCGATCAACATTGGTATGGTTTGAAAGAGAAAAAAAAAACAAAACACTGGATTACATTTTCCGAGATTCATCTCATAATTCTGGTGTCGTTTTTTTTTTTTTTAAAGTAGTACAAAGAGTGGGCAGTTTTGGCAAACATACTTTCTTTTGTCGTTTCAGCGCCATCATAATTTTTACAAAAATGCAGCTGATTGTGCCCATAATTATAGAAACACTATCAGCTAGGGAAGAAAGAGTCTGCTCTGACAACAAACCTTCCCAATCTTACTTAATTTCTGGGAATGTCTAATAGTTTGATAAGTCAAGAGTTTTATATGCATGATAGTGTTTGTAAGTATTATAATGCCGTTATGTGGTCAGCTATTTTTTGTTGTTTAGTGTATTTATTGGCTTAGTTTATAGACAAGCATTTAATCTTCGTCCTCCTCCTTTTCATCCTGGTTAATCTGGAAGTACCGAAGCACAATCACTTCATTGGAGGATGCCACAACCCTCGGCCAGTCATACAAGTTGTTGTTTTTCAAGTACGTCTTTGTCTAGTACTGCAGATTCCTCTTCCAAAAGGGCACATCGATGGTCAGGTTGATTATGTTTTTCTGCAGACATAAGGTGGCATTATTTCCACAGTTGCCAGTCGTGCTGTTACCTTGAATGCGTTCATTTAGATAGTTCTCAAAGTTGTCAGTCTTGAAGTCAACTTTAAGGCGATCTTTCATATAATTATCAAAGATGAGACTCTTGTCGTCAAACTTAATGCATTCTTCCAGATACTTCTCAAAGTTAGTAGAATTCATGATAACATCCTCCACCGGGTGGGTGCAGTGCACGGTGTACTTCATGCTGGTCTTCTTCCTCATGCCACCCTACCCTTGTTGGGGGTTTCTAGCTCGTTTACTAGTTTTTTTTTTTTTTTGGTGCTGGCATGGCTTTCGGCGTGAAGCCAGGAGCAAATTACTCTCTTGGGACTTCAAATTAGAAAAGGAAGAGCAGAGTGCTCAGAGACATTAATATTACATGGAAAATTTGTATTTGTATGGTAAAAGTTACCTTCTGCAAGAAGGAAAATATATTCATCAATGAAAGGCTGCCAACTGCATTGGGAAAAAGAGGGTTAAAGTGCTATAAAGAACACATATTGTTGTATTCATGTGAAGCATGGACAATAAGCAGCCAAACTAGAAAACAAAAAGGTCATTAAATTTTTTTTTAAATTATTTTAAAAGACCTCTTAGTCTCAGTATGTCCCTTTCAGCCCATTGTGGTCCACCAAAGCACGTCTGCCTGTGTTAGTGGACAGTGATTTGGTGATTAGAGTTTGCAGTTTGGATGATCGTTTCTGCACTCTGGTCAGATCAAGTGCAGATAAATCTACACTTTGATCTTAGTCAATAGGCCGAGTATCATTAACATTTTAAAACATTCTCTAATGTATAAGTGGGCACACATCTTTAGGGGCTTACACGGCCCCCTTGCCATCGGGCAAGCTGACACTCTGACCAGTCCACTAGTGACTGACACTGGATAATCTGTAAGTCTGACTGGTAAAACAACAGAATTATCTCACTCGACGGACACCTACTGGTAGCCCTTGCACCGATGTGATGTTTGTGATTTCTGAGTCTGATGTAGGTGCCATACCAAGGGGAGTAACTTGTGATGTAATTGATCTCTTCAGCGTTAGTGTCCTGAAAATTAGAAAAAAATGTGTTGGATATCCTTTACAGGACATCGCTGTCAACATCAGCATCTTTCAGATGATTGTTGATTTCTTGGCAAGATTACGCTCAGTAGTTTGCCTTTGCTTTCTGAGCGACCTGCTCCATACTCTCGTAAGTCACTGGCACGACTCGAACCGCTTCCAATTCTCGTGCGCTCACGTCAACCACGAGATTATTCGAGGTTACGCAGAAAGCTGCTAACTCCTCGGCCAGGGAGACCGGCTGAAATTGAGAACACGGT
>OY992896.1:50024675-50049675 GCA_963921405.1 Cepaea hortensis
ATAGTGAAAATCACAACTTATATCTTAACATAGCAAAAACAAAGATAATGCGTACAGATAAAACTACCATGGAGAAAGAAATATACATTAATGGGGGAAAATTGGAGGTGGTGGAAAATTTTGAATATCTTGGGTCATTGATTACCAACAACGGTTACGCAATGCAAGAAATTAAATGACGACTATCAATTGTTCCTCAAAGACTAAAACAACTGAATAAATTATGGAATGGGACAGACAGAACTACAAAAATTAGATTTTTAAGAGCATGCATCTTTCCCATTGCGACATACGCCTGTGAGACATAGACACTTACTAAACAAGCTGAACAGCGCATAAACGCCTTTGAATATAAGTGTTTTAGACGAGTTCTAAAAATATCTTGGGTAAAGAAAAAAACAAATGCATCCATACTTCAAGAGTTGAATATTGAAGAAGGTTGGCTATTAAAGACGATAAAACAAAGAAAATTGAAATATTTTGGTCACTTGAAACGTCACCAAAGTTTGGAGAGAACAATAATGGAAGGGTATATGCCTGGGAAGAGAGGAAGAGGAAGACCAAAGAGAAGATGGGTGCAGGATGTGGCGGATAATCTCCAGATGGGTGTATCGGACGTGGGACATCTTGCTTATGATCGAGATGTTTTCCGGAGGGTTGTTATGGGAGCGAGGTTCTGCAAAGGACATGCTACAGAATGAATGAATGAGTAGGAACAGTAGGAATAATTGTAGTAGTAGTTGTGGTAGTAGTTATTGTGGTTGTGGTGGTAGTAGTTGTAGTAGCAGTAGTAGTAGTAGTAGTAGTAGTAGTAGTAGTAGTAGTAGTAGTAGTAGTAGTAGCAGTAGCAGTAGTAGTAGTAGTGGTAGTAGTAGTAGTAGTAGTGGTAGTAGTAGTAGTAGTAGTAGTAGTAGTAGTAGTAGTAGTAGTAGTAGCAGTAGTAGTAGTAGTTGTTGTTGTTGTTGTTGTTGTTGTTGTTGTTGTAGTAGTAGTGACGACAGTGGTAATGGTTGTAATAATTGTAGTGGTTTTTGTTGAGCACATCAGTAATACATTATTCAGAAATAATTTATGCTCAAGGTGTATAGGACCGCCATCACGACACAATGATTCCCGCAAACATACTCCAGTTCTTTACCCCCTCCCCATTGGTAACAACAGGAGAATCTTAGCACAGTGTACGAACTCCGTAGCAGCACCGTGGTCCCGAATGTGTTTTTATATAACAGCCACACATTTTAAATATTCATTGTGTGGGTAGGTTATCTCATGTAGCTTGGACAGCAGCCTTTATGTCCTTACCTTTTCGACCTGCACATTCGAGTTGCTTCTAACGCGCTCAAAGTACAGACGGCTACTCGTAATTATCGCCCTTATCTGGGAAGACTAGACATCCGATCTACCACTTCGACATGCAAAGTTATATGTAGTGTTTACTGGTTTCTCAGTACTTGATTGACAGCAGCCAGTCCCTGTTTTCAATAACATGTTGAATGAAACATTTGTACGGTAAAGTATAACCCATGTCAGATACTGTCTTTGGTGTGTGTAGTGTTATAGTTTCACATATTCTAGGTCACGGCGTACCGAGACAGTTTTCTTCCTCACCGCCTTCTCTTCACAGACAGATTCCAGAATATTCCGAGTAGTGTCTGGTACCCATTTTGTGAAGCTGGGTTGACAACAGAGCCGTGTTGCTCAGAAGAAAGAATTTCGACACTGTCTTGGCAAACACCACTTAGGCAAATGACGCTGAGAAAATGTGTGAATGACAACGATAATAATGATTGTATAGGTAGCAATTATGGTAATTATAACAGTGATAACAACGATGGTAACGATCACAACGATGCAAAAGAGAGCTTTGATAGTAAGGATAACAATGATGGCAAACAATAAAAACTAGGAAAGTGATAACAATAATCGTAACAATAACAACAATGAATACGATAACAACAATGTTAACGATAACCGCGATGACATATAGATGGTAACGGTAGTAATGATCGTAATGATAACATCGATGGTAACGATAACAGCGATAACACCGATACTAACGACAACAACGACTGTAGAGATAATAACATCGTTGGTAGTGACAACAAAGACAGTAGAAATAATAACACTGAAGGTAACGACAACAAAGACTGTAACGATAACACCGAGTATTAATGATAACAGCGATAAGAACGGCAGTAGGATAAAAGCGAGTGTTAATGATATCTGGATCAGGGGTCACGTGATATTTTGTGAGTTATGGATTCACGGTTCTCCAGACATCCGGAAATAAGTTAGCCAGTCATTGCTTTCCTTTTTTGCAGCGACCATAATTGTCGGGGATAGTCGGTATTCACCCTGTAAACAACAACTACCTATCAGTTGTACTCCAGCTCAATGCACCACCTATTAACTGGTTTCATGCTCATCATCATCATCATCATCATTATCATCATCATCATCATCATCATCATTAACATCACAGGAATTGCCTATAAGCGTGGGAGTTTCATGTTACTCTGCTAGGTAGGCTCATCGGGTACTCCACCTTGCCCAAAGGTGACCCATAGGCTAGCGGGGGAAGGGAGGTACCTTACTTCAAAATGTGCAGATATCGCAGATCTGGTTTAAATAGGTGCAGCGAAATTATGTCAATAACAACAACGACGACGACGACGACGAGACGCGTCGACAACAACAACAACAACAGCAACAACAACAACAACAACAACAACAACAACAACAACAACATAAACGAACAAGGAAGAGACCTAAACATAAATCAGTAACAATGTTACATGTCCTGTACAGGACGCTGCCATTAACCGCAGATTGATTTTCTATACAATTTTACGTTCAGTGGTTTGCAGTTGCTGTGTGAAAGAGAAGTCAACGTTACAGTCCAACTTAACGCCTGTTTAGGAATTGAACGCCTTACCTCGCCATCAGTGCACCGGAAGTTTAAGAGCGAGCGCTCTCAACCTTTCAGCCACACCGACTGCTTATGAATACTTAGTGCATGAATGAGAAAATACAACTCTAAGAATTACTTCATTCATATGATACAACATAAAAACATTATGACATGACCATCAACCATCACACAACTATAAAACTTTGTAGCTATATGAACACAAAATTAATATACAAAACATACACATCAAATGAGATATCTTGTCTTGCGTATCCTTGTCTATATTCTTCTCTTGTGTTGTCTTTTCTCTAGTCTTGTTTTCGCTAATCGTGTCTTGCCATGTCTTGTCTGTAGTCTTGTCTTGCCATGCCTTGTCTGTAGTCTTGTCTTGCCATGTCTTTTCTGTAGTCTTGTCTTGCCATGTCTTGTCTGTAGTCTTGTCTTGCCATGTCTTGTCTGTAGCCTTGTCTTGCCATGTCTTGTCTGTAGTCTTGTCTTGCCATGTCTTGTCTGTCGTTTTGTCTTGCCATGTCTTGTCTGTAGTCTTGTCTTGCCATGCCTTGTCTGTAGTCTTGTCTTGCCATGTCTTTTCTGTAGTCTTGTCTTGCCATGTCTTGTCTGTAGTCTTGTCTTGCCATGTCTTGTCTGTAGTCTTGTCTTGCCATGTCTTGTCTGTAGTCTTGTCTTGCCATGTCTTGTCTGTAGTCTTGTCTTGCCATGTCTTGTCTGTAGTCTTGTCTTGCCATGTCTTGTCTGTAGTCTTGTCTTGCCATGTCTTGTCTGTAGTCTTGTCTTGCCATGTCTTGTCTGTAGTCTTGTCTTGCCATGTCTTGTCTGTAGTCTTGTCTTGCCATGTCTTTTCTGTAGTCTTGTCTTGCCATGTCTTGTCTGTAGTCTTGTCTTGCCATGTCTTGTCTGTAGTCTTGTCTTGCCATGTCTTGTCTGTAGTCTTGTCTTGCCATGTCTTGTCTGTAGTCTTGTTTTGCCATGTCTTGTCTGTAGTCTTGTCTTGCCATGTCTTGTCTGTAGTCTTGTCTTGCCATGTCTTGTCTGTAGTCTTGTCTTGCCATGTCTTTTCTGTAGTCTTGTCTTGCCATGTCTTTTCTGTAGTCTTGTCTTGCCATGTCTTTTCTGTAGTCTTGTCTTGCCATGTCTTTTCTGTAGTCTTGTCTTGTCTTGTCTGTAGTCTTGTCTTGCCATGTCTTTCTCTAGTCTTTTCTTGCCATGTCTTGTCTGTAGTCTTGTCTTGCCATGTCTTGTCTGTAGTCTTGTCTTGCCATGTCTTGTCTGTAGTCTTGTCTTGCCATGTCTTGTCTGTAGTCTTGTCTTGCTATGTCTTGTCTCTAGTCTTGTCTTGCCATGTCTTGTCTGTAGTCTTGTCTTGCCATGTCTTGTCTGTGGTCTTGTCTTGCCATGTCTTCACTGATCAATTCGCCAGCCATGTAGATAACTACGACGTGTTCCTCAGATCGGTAAGTACAAGTAAAGAATCCTCGATCAGGTTTTAGGTTGAGCTCCGGCGATAAAAACAAGCTACATATCGATGGGGATTCAAACACATGTACACCAGGCCAGCAGACATGTATACTAGCCACAGCGCTACCATTACTCCGCAAGGTCGCTTAAAAAGTCGCTTAAAAGTCGACAGGGTCGACTTCATTGAACCGGGTTTACTCCCATATGGCTCATCTCTTTCCGCAGCGCGGAAAGCGTCGAATAAAGCACGAACTCCGTAGCTCTAGCGACAACCCACAGGAGTCTCCGAAAAATTTAACTCGTGAACCGAAGGACGCGGCCCGGAATCGAACCCACAACCTTCGGAGCCCGAGTCAAACGGCTTAACCACTTCGCCACAGTTACTGTATGCAAGTGACACACATTAAGATCCTCAGGAGATAGAAGTGACGAAGAGTAGACGGGAGAGTCTCCTTTGTGTAAAATTGAAACTAGAAAACCTGCCCACAACAGACTGTGTATATGTTCAACACAATGTATTCCCTTGGTGGATTTAAACACAGGAGCCACACCCAATGGGTTGCACGGTTTTTGCCTGGCATATTTTGTGGCATCTCGTCAGGTGCATACTACAGAGTTATAAATCACATGATGTGAATAAATGAATAATACTTTGGCTGAAACACTTAAAACACATAGTTACAGAAATTGTTCGAACGTTGAACATCAATTATTCCCACAGTAATAGCAAATTCAAAATGAAATCTTTCCGTTTGCACAAAAGTTAAGAGGAACGAGTCAAAATAACAACTCAGTTGCCGGTAATTTGATTGATTGATTGACTGATTTAGCATTGACAGCATTCGGGGCATTCCCATAAGTGCTCCGTCCCCATCCTCAGCAGGCAGCGAAGAGTTCCAATACCAATTGTACCAGTAGCAATCTGATTATATGTCCGTCTCGCCTTCCCTCTGGGCGTCGAGCTTCGGCCAGATCCCCTCGTCATTCCTAGCTGTCTCATTCTTGCCAGACCATGGTGATCCATTTGCTCGTCCGAGGTGTACACGTGCTCCCACAAGACCGCAACCACTTCTGCCTTGTCATACATCAATACTCCACCAAGTTTTGCATCGCCAGCCAATTTGTCCGCCTGTTCATTCCCCAGCACACCGGCATGCCCCGGAGAAAAGATCCAGGCGATGCTTGCCACCCGTGACATCCGAAGCGAAGCAAGCCACTCTGCACGAAGCATGCCTGTCGTCATCTTCCTCAGCATGTTTTCTGTGTCAGTTACAATCACGATGTGTGTGTGTGTGTATCGTATTCTCGATCCAACGGAAAACTGCAGTGACTGCTTATGAATATCTAGTGCATTAATGAGAAAACAACTCTTAGAAATGCTTTATTCATATTGGTAAAACATAACAGCATTATGGAATGACCATCAAACTTCACACAAGCATAAAACATTGAAGCTATATGAACACAACATTAATCTGCAAAATATATACATCAAATTAGATGTCTTGACTTGCGTATCCTTGTCTATGTTCTTCTCTTGTGTTGTCTTTTCTCTAGTCTTGTTTTCGCGAGTCTTGTCTTCCATTGTCTTTCCTCTAGTCTAGTCTAGCATTGTCTTTTCTCTAGTTGTGACTTTTCTCAAGTTTTAACTTTCATTGTTTTTTTTTCTCTAGTCTTGTTTTATATAGCCATATCTTCCGCTGTCTTTTCTTTAGTCTTGTCTTCCATTGTAATTTCTGTAGTCTTGTCTTGCCATGTCGTCACTGATCCATTCGCCAGCCATGTAGCTAACTACGACGTTTTCCTCAGATTTTTAAATAAAAGTTAAAACCCTCGATTAGGTTTTAGGCTGAGCTCCAGCCATGTAAAAAAAAAAACAAATGCTCCGTATCGATGGAGATTCAAACACATGTACACCAGGCATACCAAAATTTAGATTATAAATAACATCGACATCATAGTTACTCGCTGAGTTGGAATCGTATGCTTCTCTTATTGTGTTTAAACCCGACCTTCACCTTCTTTTGTCCTCTTTTTGTTTTCAGTTGGGACATGGTCCTAAACCAACTCGCCCCAAGGCGTCCTATCCTTAGTTATACCATGCAGCTCCATCCGTCTCCTCCCTATACTATTTATTTCTGTCTTTACTTTTCTTCTCCTTGCTATTTTACGTCTTCCTGCCCCCCCCCCCACCCCACCCCTCCCCCCACCAGCTCCTCCCACCTGTGGATTCCAAGGAAAAGACTATATAGATATACCTATCTCAGCTTTTCTCAATGTAAGTGATCAAACATGGCACGTTTAAAACTTGCTCTTTAAAAAAAAAAAATAGACAAGACTTCTTGTGCATAGTGGAACATTCTAGCAAAATATTCTTGTCAGTGAATTTCAGAACACGGAATTGTATAAATTAAAGGTAGACAATCTAATACAGGACGGTCTCTCTGGCCGAGGGGTTACACCACTTTCTCCGTAATCCCGTTTATCACGCAGAGTCTCGTAGCGAACTGGAAGCGGTTCTACCCCCGCTGGTGACTTGCGGGATAACTGAGCCGGCCGCTCAGAAAGCAATGGCAAACTACTGAGCGTAATCTTGCCAAGAAATCAACAGACAGCTGAAAGATGCTGCTATTGACAGCGATGTCCTGTAAAGGATATGGGAATTACAAAAAAAGAGTATAATACAGGGATGTCATCTTATTGTTAAAGGAGAAATAAGTCGTACTAGAGCACCAGAAATGTTTGCTTGTAGGTTCTGACAAACATCACTTAATGTTTTAATGGGACACCTATAAATTTTGTTTACATCCATTTATGAATACTATCCTTTCTCGGCCTTTTGGCTAAGATCAAAGTGTAGTATCTGCACTTGTTCTTGCTAGGGCCACCAGCAGAGACGGTTATCCGAATGACACATAGGGACACCGGGGACCTGATGGGGCGGCTCTGGTTCTTGGGGGACAGAGACTAAAGAAATGTTATGTTAAACAATTAAAAGAAAAAGAGAGAACCACATAAAAAGAAACACGTGTAATCAAAATAGTGGAAAGGGACATAACAGTATTACAGTTATTATTTTATGGGGAACAACTCAAAGCAGCATACATGAGTTATGTTATTCAAACAATTGTGGTATTCATAATAACTTATATAAGACATTTATATAAATTATTTACAGAGATTCATTTCATAAATGCAAAAATAAGAAATTTAAGTCAATGTCAAAGTGTTTGGAAAAATAATGGCTTTATTCTATATGTATGAGAATTTGGTAATGAATTTTTCTATTTTACCTCGATATTTCATTAAATGTGTGTTATGCTTTCAATGGCAGGTTCTCAAATAGACAGTACAATCAAATTTTTGACAGGCCTGTAAACGGCCAAACATCCTTTAAATCGTCTCTAAGCTTAGATGGAATTGTAGAATCTGCGCTTGATGTTGAAATGGCTGCATGTAGAGGCGGTCACCCGAATGACACGATGCGGGTCTTTGATAAGCGGTTCTTACACTGTTGGGAACCGCGACCTCCTTAAAATAAAAAAAAAGATCCCTAATATTCAGCACTTTTGATTGTTTCACGGCATTTTGATCTCTCTCTCTCTCTCTCTCTCTCTCTCTCTCTCTCTCTCTCTCTCTCTCTCTCTGTTTCTCTCTCTCCATTTATCTCCCTCATTCTATCTCACTCTCCCCCTCTCTCCACTCTCTCTTCTTCTCTATCCCTATCTCTCCATCCCCCTACCACGCTCTCCTCTTTCTCTGTCCCTCTTTCTCCCCCTCCCCCATCTCTCTCCTCCCCCCTTTATCTCTCTCTCTCTCTCTCTCTCTCTCTCTCTCTCTCTCTCTCTCTCTCTCTCTCTCTCTCTCTCTCTCTCTCTCTTAGAAGACACATCTATCAGTTTCAATCTAATTGGTAAGATTTGACAGTTGTTGTGACTTTTATGTATGGCCATTGAGTGATACTGTGAACTGTTTAAACTGGAAGAAATCTCAATCAATCTATCATGTGCCATGCCGGAAAGCGTGGGCGGTCATGACTCGCCATTTCACTCGATCGCCAGTGCCGTGGATCAGCTCAGTGTTCCTGTCTCGTCCATGCCATGTGGCCAAGCCATCCAGGTATTTTCCTCTCGGTCTTCCTCTTGGTCTGTTCCCCTCTATCTTGCCAGTTGTCACTAAGTTCTCCAATTAAGTTAGGGGGGTACGGGGTGTCAGGCATTGGTAACACCTTTGGTAAGGATGACTCTCATGTCCTTTTCAGGACCCATCCCCCACTGGTCCAAGTCTGACACCTAGCTCGTGCCTGTGGCTCCTAGTAGCTGTCAGCATGCGACAGCGGCCACCCCCCGGGCAACAGCTGTGAGAGGCTGGCTAAACCAGGCATGGGTATCCGATTTGGTGTCAAACCAAGAGGTAAACTAGGGTATGCCTACCCAGCATGTGAAGACAGGATTCGGCAGACTGCGCGGAAGAAATCATTCCTGATTCAACGGGCAAGACGGCGTTTACCTGCAAAACGTTGTGGAACGTAATGAGCACGGCAAGGCACGTAGAGCGCCCTGGTCATCCACTGCACCTGTATTCGTCTCCAGTCGTCTCGACTTGTCGTGCCACTGGACTCAGATGGACTCAGGCGAGAGAGTGAGGTCGACGAATTGCGCAACTCTTCCTCACTTTAATCCAAGTCATCGCGCAAGTCATTCTTCATCCAACGTCATATATCACCTTCAAGCCCTGTGGCGATGGGCGAGCGGCGAAGCGGCAGGCGTGGGTACGCTGGCAGCCGTAGTCGCAGACCTGCACACAGGCGGCTCAGACCATATGGTCGTCTTTTACTGACCGGAGCAGCAGTGGGATTCGGCAGCCCCCTGAGCGACTGAGCAGCCCTCTATAGGAACACACTGCTCACCTAAATATTGTCTGCTCCATCACTACCTAACCAGCTAGCCGCGGTTGGTGGGTACCCTTAACTGCGGTCGACATACAAACAAAGATAAAACAAGCAAAGCTAAAAGAGTAAACCATGTTCCCTTGACAATTGGAACTTGGAATGTACGCACCCTACTTGACAGAGACGGCGCGTCAAGTCCAGAGAGACGAACAGCACTGATTGGGAGAGAGCTGGGCAGGTACAATATCGACATTACAGCCTTGAGCGAGACACGACTTGCAGAAGAAGGCCAACTCTGTGAAATAGGTGCCGGCTACACATTTTTCTGGAGTGGAAGGAAAAGCGAGGAAAGACGCCAGTCCGGTGTGGGATTTGCCATTAAGTCGGCAAATTAGCTGGATTTCCAAAGGCTATAAACGACAGGCTCATGACCATGAAGTTGCCCCTTGCTGAATGGAAGGAAGCATGCAACCATTGTGAGTGTCTACGCACCAACTATGACCAACGAAGATGATGTCAAGAACAAGTTCTATGAGGACCTGCACAATGTATTAACATCTGTTCCCAAAGGAGACAAACGTATACTCCTTGGGGATTTCAATACCAGAGTAGGCACGGACACCACCTCTTGGAGTGGCAATATTGGAACGCATGGAGTCGGAAATTGTAACAACAATGGACTCCGCCTCCTTCAGACATGTGCCGAACATGATCTCCTGATTACGAACACAATTTTCCGTCTCCCCATGAGAAATAGGACATCGTGGATGCACCCTCGCTCGAAACACTGGCACCTCATTGACTATGTCATTGTCAGGAGGAGTGACAGACAAGACGTCCGAGTGACAAAATCCATGTGTGGTGCCGAATGTTGGACAGACCATCGTCTCATTGTCTCAAAAATAAACGTTCACATCAGGCCACCACGTCGTCCTCAAGGGGTGAAAATGCATAAAAAGCTTAATGTCACCCGCCTAAACAGCAAGAAAATGCAGCAGTCGTTTGAAAATATGCTGGAAGACCGCCTCAAGCCAAATTCTGCAGCCAAACAGGATACAGAAATAGAATGGAGAGCCCTAAATGACATAATTTACAACACTGCTATGGAAATCCTGGGTACACCCCCCCCCCCCCCGAAAGCATAAAGACTGGTTTGATGAAAATTCCGAAGACATCAACCAATTGCTGGTCGAGAAACATCTTCTCCTCAAGGCACACTTGAATGACCCAAAGTCATTATCAAAAAAAGATGCCTTCAAGAACATTCAGAGAGTAGTGCAGCAGAAACTTCGGCACATGCGGGACTCCTGGCTGAGCAGCAAAGCTGATGAAATTCAAGGCTTCACTGACAGACATGATATGAAAAACTTCTACGACTCACTGAAAGCGGTCTATGGTCCTACATCACCAGGCATAGTTCCCCTCCTCAATGCAGGTGGGGGAACATTGATCACCGATAAGAAAGAAATCCTTCAACGCTGGGCAGAGCATTTCAGCAACATCTTAAATGCAACTTCCTTCTTCGATGATGAAACCATCAACTGCCTTCCCTAAGTTCCTACCAATGAGACACTTGATGACCTGCCAACCATAGTGGAAGTAATCAAAGCCATCCAGCAACTCTCCTGCGGCAAGGCACCTGGTCCGGACTCCATCCCAGCAGAGATATACAAGGCAGGTGGGCCGGTCCTAACAGAGCAGCTTCACCAAGTCTTTACAAACATATGGGTGAACGAGACCATGCCACAAGATTTCAAGGACGAGTCAATAGTCCACCTTTACAAACGTAAAGGAAACCGCCAATCCTGTGACAACCACCTAGGCATCTCCTTGCTTTCAATTGCAGGGAAGATACTCTCCAGAATTCTTCTCAATCGCCTCACAGCCCATCTCGATCAAGGTCTTCTTCCTGAGATTCAGTGTGGCTTCAGAAAAGAACGTGGAACTGATGACATGATTTTCGCTGCAAGGCAGCTGCAAGAGAAATGTCAGGAACAGAACTGCGAAATGTTCCCACTTTCATTGACCTTACCATGGCTTTTGACACAGTCAGCAGAGAAGGACTGTGGAAGATTATGGCAAAATATGGCTGTCCACGAAAGTTTGTCCAAATAGTGCGGCTATTTCATGATGGCATGCAGGCAAGAGTACAGGAAAATGGCGAACTGTCTGAACCCTTTCCTGTCACCAATGGAGTGAAGCAAGGATGTGTCCTGGCACCAACACTGTTCAGCCTCATGTTTTCAGCCATGCTGATGAATGCCTTCGAGAACGACGACATTGGAATAGACATCAACTACCGTATGGATGGAAAGTTATTCAATCTCAGAAGGCTGAAAGCTAAAACCAAAATTAACAGCGACACCGTCAGAGAGCTCCTGTTTGCTGATGATTGCGCTCTGTACGCCAACTCAGATGCGGACATGCAACATAATGTTTCAGCTTTCTCACATGCCTGTGCCAACCTTGGGCTCAATATCAACTTGGAGAAGACTGTAGTTATGTACCAGCCAGCTCCAGGGAATAATCACACTGTGCCGAATATCAAAGTGAATGATCATAGACTAAGTGTTGTGGACAAATTCACCTATCTTGGCAGCACTGTGTCACAAGCTGCCACAATTGATGACGAAGTGAATGCAAGAATCTCCAAGGCCAGTGCGGCCTTTGGCAGACTGTACAAGAATGTATGGGACAGAACTGGAATAAGCCTGCAAACAAAGCTAAAAGTCTACAAAGCAGTTGTATTATCCACACTGCTATATGCTTGTGAAACCTGGACTGTTTATCAGCGACACGCTAGGAAATTAAACCATTTCCACACAGTCTGCCTAAGGAAGCTACTGAAGATTAAATGGCAAGACAAGATTCCAGACACTGAAGTCCTAGAAAGAGCATCCATGCCCAGTATCCACACTCTACTGATGAAGAATCAGACTCGCTGGGCTGGTCATTTGACTCGCATGCCAAATCACAGGCTCCCTAAACGAATTTTTTACAGCGAACTGCGTTGTGGTAAACGCTCCCAAGGTGGCCAGAGGAAACGCTTTAAAGACACTCTGAAAATTTCACTGAAGGCTTTTGGAATTCATCATGACACCTGGGAGGCTGCAGCCAGAGACCGAAATTCGTGGCGTGCATCATTACGCAAGGGTGCAGTCATATGTGAGGCAACCAGGACTGCAAGAGCTGTGAAGAAAAGGCAGGACAGAAAAACTACTGCAGGAAATCCTCCTCCAGAAACGTCAAGCATTCCTTGCCCACATTGTCAAAGAACATTTCGAGCCAAAATAGGCCTTATCAGCCATCTTAGAACCCACGGCTCCATACTTCAACCCCACTGGATAAATGAATGGTCATCATCATTATTGATGGACAAACAACAACAACAACAAGTTCTCCAATCCATTTCTTCTCATAACATGTCCAAAAAAATTTGACTGTCTACGTCTAATTTCTCTAATCAGTCTACGATGTTCATTTGTCTCCTGTAGTACTTGGTCATTGGTTTTTCTGTCTGTCCATGGTATTCTTTGCATTTTCCTCAGAAACCATATTTCTGCAGCCATCAGATGCTTTTCAGCTTGACTGCTCATTGTCCAAGTTTCACATCCATACAAAAGAACAGGCTCTATGTATCCCCTCAACACTCTTGTTCTCGTTTCAATTGACATCTTTTTATTGGTCAGAATGTTTTTCATCTTGCTAAAGGCTACTTTCGCCATGTCGATTCTTGTTCTAATCTCTTCAAGGCATCTCCCATCAGATGTTATAACTGTTCCAAGATAATTGTACCGATTCACTTGTTGAAGAATATTTCCATTTACTTGTATATTACATTGTGGCACTTCTTCCTTCCTACTGACGACTGTCGGATACGTATGTGATTGAGGGCTCAACCCCACAGAGATAAATGATGGAAAATCATTTTTCCCAATGTGATCCTGCTCATTAAATTAATTTAGCTGTACTGGCTCAATTGTTGAGACCAGAAATAGAGTTTTAGAGAACCAAGGAATACCTTTAGGAAATACTGAAAAAGTTGTACTCCCTTTTATACCCAATTTATTCCTTAAGTGGTTCCTTGCCTCTCCTCTACCAACTAATTAATTCTATCTAAGGTAATTTAAAACAATTTGACTATGACAAGTAAATTACAATCCATACATGACATGACCTCGTTTTTTTTTTTTTTTTTTTTTTTTTGTTTTTTTGTTTTTTTGTGTGATTTATTAAACACAAATATGGATTTTGTAAATTGCATTCAAAATTACAATTTCCTGTCATAAAATAAGGACATATACATATATAGTAAATATTACAGACTTGATGTGCCCATGATAAGGTAGATATTAACAGTTTAGATTTTTCGCAGTGGCATGTAATGCTAATCTTTTACTGGCCTTGAGGATCTGAAAAAAAGAACTGTCTGCAATCAGGATTCTCCACTTCCAGCTTTGGAAATCACTCTGGCTATCATCAATTGTAGTATTAAGTGTTCCTGGGTGTAGTAGAACATAAGTTGGCTCTTGGTTTTCTTTTCTCACAGCCGGTAAATGTTTAAATAAAGATTACCTCTTCTATGAGACAATGGAATGGTTGCAGGTAGATAAGCTTCTGCGCTACTCTATCAAGCGCATCACTCAACCATGTGCTCACTCAACAGGTGCTGCATTCAATCTTCACCAAGTCAGGTCTGGATTGACATGAATAAGACCACTACCTGAAATTCCATCAATCACATAATTCTAATAATACCAGAAATATGACATTAGAATTTACATGTAAAAGCCTAAGAACATAACCAGTGAAAACAATAAAATGGATCCTGTTCTTTAGAGAAAATAAACATAGAAGAAAGATAGTCATGGTGTTTTCATGTAGTTATCACCAACATAGTTATTGGCTCTCAATCCAATCTTCCACTATCAGGGGTTCAAGGTTTAACTAGCAGATGTGCAGTTACATCATCACCTATGCCTGTCCTCAGGTTTATAGAAGTAATACCTTGAGTGATTGGGAATTTAACAATTATGTTGACCATTCTCTTCTGTATCTAGTTTTGTTCTCTACTTCATCTTTTCCTATTCAAGAAAACGGGTCTTATACACTAAGAGCTTTTAAACATAAGTTCCCATTTCCATGAGTATTTGCTTATAAACAGGATACGTACATTCTGGTATTATTCTTGTATAGCATTCAGGTGTATTCTTCTTCATTAAATGCTTCAAGTGAGAAGATTTCCTCCATTCTCATGGATGTAATATTGATTATTATCATCAACATCATCATGGTTTCTATAATCATTGTAATTAAAATCCTTATCATTATTTTCATAATTATTACATTGTCATTACAATCATCATCATTATTATCATGCTTATGACATTAGAATTCATTACATTATTCTAACATTATCATGATAATCATTGTTATATCATTTTCATTACATTAAAGTCATCATCATTATCTTGGTAGAACATTATTATCATCACAATAGATCATATGTGTTAACATGAACTACAAAGTGGGATTTTGCTTAAATTCCAAACACAGATGCTGGTGCTATGCGCAATGTATGATATGGTTTGTGTCGTGCTTAGCGCACACAACTAGATGATAGGGATATGAATGATATTTTATACAAAGTGGTGTTATGCGCCGGAGTGTACTAAATTATTTTTTAGTTTATGGGGTACACCGAAGCATTTCTCTAGTGATAGGCATGGCAGTCCACATCAAAGTTGCCGGCTATCATGAGATTGACTGTTGGCTTATACTCCCTCTCTCTCACAGCATGTAACTTCACTCACTCACTCAATTTCCTCACGCATCAGTCAACATCTCCCTATGTGCATGTGAGGTCACTTCCCTCTCTCTGACATCATTCATATGTATGTATGATAATTTCACTCAGTCCATAGACACATTCATATTGGTAGGGGGAATCATATAGGAATCATTCATCACACATCCTTCATACTGTCATGTAAGGTGGGTACTTATGTGGTTTCCAAATGACACCATAACATGTTTACACCATATGGCAACACAATGAGATCTCACCCATTCATGAGACACAATCATATCTGTATGGATGACAATCATGCATATGTAGGTGCTTTACACAGAATACATTCCCAGATTCACCCAGAATGACATTACAAGGGAATCTCATCCTTCAACCTAACTTGTAGTCATGCATGCTGGTGGGTTTTATGAAATGATACATTCACATCTGTTTAACAATGATGAAATCACACATGAATCCTCAAAGACATGTTATCAACAATGTTATAGTGATCATTGTGATCATTAGACACACGTAGGCAATTCATCAAGGATTTAGCAATAGGAAATCCAGGAGTTTTCGCATGTTCTCATAAAATACATATAATTTAGGTGATATATCCAATTCACATTCAGGCATTATGAATTAAAATGCTTCTTGCATGGCGGTTGGTTACGCACTATTATGAGGCAGACATATTATTATTTCCCATGGTTAACAGCCATGTTTATATATTTGCCTTACCCCAAGTGGGCTGTACCATCACACAAATTATGATACCTGTAGAACTATGGGTGGTTCTCATGGGTTCATGAATTATAAGAAAACTATTTGGTTGTCCATGTGCTGATGTAAAAAAAATAAATCTACTGACTAATGTGCTCAATCTACTTGACTATACACATTCCACTAAATTCTCTATTAGTGCTGGCACATGTAAACAAGTTTTTAATCTTACCAGTGGGCCATATACATTATGTCCTTACCACTGTACTAAGAATTCTGAAGTTCCTTAAGTCACTCTAATTCATTGTAGATTCAGTTTCATGCTTAAGAAATAAAATGTATAACATGTGTCTAATGTTGTCTAACTAAGTTGTTGAGCTGGGAGAAAATAACCACTGTAGTCTTCTCCTATTGTACAGTTTATCTTGTGACTATGATTACTGAGTATAATATTATTTAATTTGTACTAAATTAAATTCAAGCACTCACCATTCCAATCATTGTGGATTGAGTTGCTTAAGAATTAATTGTACAACTTGGATTAATGCTTTTTATACATTACATCAGGGGTTTACTTTAGGAGAAATTAAATTCATTATGGGTATTCTTAATTAATAGTTCATCTATAACTATAACAATTAAATTAACTCCTTAAGAATTCATCACACGTGTTCACCGAGTCTACTTACCGAATCTTCTTCTAGGAAAAATAGGCTCACATTTAATCTAACATTTAAACTAAATTATATTCACCTCATCCAAACACGACGGCTTCACAATGTGTGTCAACATTTGACATCACCCAGAAGTAAGGTCCTAGATTTGGTTGTTTCCAAATACTGGCTGCTGGATGTATGGACCTTCTTCTCTTTCTCACATAGTCGTGGCAAGTTAGAAAGCTACCATTCTGCCGGCACATCTTGGTTTGTGACCAGTCGCTGTTCGTTGGTACAATGAGGCCGGAAAACGATTGTAGTTGTTTATATCTCAGCTTTCTCCGTGTTGAAGTTTTACCCCATATCCGCTCTTGATTCCTGAAGTGTGTGTTTTCCAATCCGGGGCGGTGTCGATTTTCCATTATCCCCCAAGTTTAATTGTACCAGTGGTTTACGTTCGAGTACAATTTTATTTTTAATTTGAGGAGATCTTGACAGCTAGTAACGGCTTGTGAGTCAGTATACCACAGCGACCATAACCTGAGTCTTTTTACAATTTAATTCTAACCCCAGTTGCTCACTGTGTACAACAACCGCATCTACTAATTGTTGCAGGTCCTGCGCATTGTCTCCAATTAATACTGTATCATCTGCATATCTAATGTTATTGATGTTTCGTCCTCCAATGCTGATTCCATTTATATCCTCTACATTTCTGAAAATATTTTCACTGTACAGGGAAAACAGATCTGGAGACATCACACATCCCTGCCTGACACCTCTCTTAATTTGGCTGATACTGTTCCACTTCATTATCGATCCTTATTGCAGCTTGTTGTTTCCAATATATGTTTTTTATAAGTCTAATGTCTTTTCCATTAATTTGTAGATCTGCAAGCATATCCACCATGCTGACATGTCTAATGCTATCAAAAGCCTTTGTATAGTCAATAAAGCAAAGGTGTATATCCTTGTTTACTTCTATAGCACGTTCAATAACTGTTCGCAGCATATACACAGCATTTACTGTACTCTTTCCTTCTACAAACCCGCATTGTTCTTCCCCTATTTCAGGTTGTATCTTCTTCCTCATTCTTTGCATGATAATTCTTAGCAAAATCTTTGTGATGTGACTCATTATACTAATTGTTCTATATTGATCACATTCCAGGGTTCCTGATTTCTTTGGGATTGCAATAAATATAGAGTTACATAATTCAGGAGGTATATCTCCAGTATCATATAATGTGTTCAGTAGTCTGGTGACTTGATCTAGTCCAAATTCTTCTAAAGCTTTAATCATTTCTGATGTGATGTTATCTGCACCGGGGGCCTTGCCAGCTTTCATATGCTTAAGAAGATTTCGAACCTCCATCTCCAAAATTGGCGGTCCTTCATTATTAAATCTAATATCATACTGTTCGTCTCTGTTATCATCATAAAGGTGTTTCACATAATCTGTCCATACCTGTAGAATCTGGTCTTTTTCTATTATGATTTCGCCATCTTCAGTTTTTAGACACCCTATTGATGTACTTGTTCTTTTATTAGTAAGTTCCTGAATTCTTTTGTGCACTAATTTGGTATTTTGACTGTTGTGTTGGCTTTCAATTTCTAAGCACTTTTCCTCAAGCCATGCTTCTTTTGCCTCCTTACATAATGTTCTGACTTGTCTGTGAATTTCTTCATATTTGACAGAATTATTTTTTTTGAGTCTTCTTGTTTCCATGAGGTGTAAAATGTCGTCAGTCATCCATTTCTTACGACCCACCTTCTTTAATTTTGGAATAGTTGTTTCTGCAGCCACATTGATTGAATTCTTCAACGTTTCCCATTGATCATCCACATCCTGGAATAGGATCTCTAGATCAGACAAAATTTCAAATCTGTTCTGTACTTCTATGTTGAATTTGTTTTGTATTTCCTTGTCATTACTCAATGTACACAAATCATATTTAGTGTTTCCTGTTATATACTTGACTTTCTTCAACTTTATCCTCAATGTTCCTGTGAGTAATCTGTGGTCACTATAACAATCAGCACTGGGAACTGTTTTTGCTATTGTTAATGTGTTTCTAAATCTTCTGCTAATCAGAATGTAGTCAATCTGGTTTCTAATCCTGCTATCAGGACTCCCCCATGTCCATAATCTTCTAGGGTGTTGTTTGAACCAGGTGTTTCCTACAATCATTTCCTGTTCTTTTGCCAACTCTACGAGTCTGTATCCTCTTTCATTTCTCTCTCCTAAACCATAGTTTCCTACTGTGTATCTATCTCCTTGATTTCCTACTTTTGCATTGAAGTCCCCTATTACGATGTTTATTTCTGAATTTTTACATTTCTTTAAGGCAGACTCTATGTCATTATAAAATTCTTCTACACTATCTTCACTGGATTCTCCTGTTGGGGCGTATGCTTGAATAATATTTATGCTAAAAGGTCTGCCACTTAATTTAACTAGTAGAACTCTGTCCGACACGGCCCAATATCCTTGAATAGATTTTGATGTTTTCCGGTCCAGAATAATTGCCACTCCACTAAGACGATCTTCACCGCCAGAATAAATAATCTTGAAATCTTCCTCTATCTTGATGCCTGCTCCTGTCCATCTCGTTTCGTACATACCTAAAATATTAATTTTTTCCCTTTCAATTTCTTGTTTTATGTTCTCTAATTTTCCGTCGTTGTTTAACGTCCTAACGTTCCAAGTTGCAAATTTTAACGTCTCTGTCCTTGTCTTGCGATGATCGGTCTTTAAGCGAATCATGATATACTAGGCACTTTTAAAGAGGTAGTTTGCCGTTGCTTTCCTCTATGGCAGTGACTTTACTGGTCGGAGACCGCAGCCATTCAGAAATAGCACTTCAGAAATTTTGGTCAACTAACTCAACTTGTTTACCTTAACTGGTTTTAATTCGGGGCTTGAGTGACATCACCAAAAAGTCTATACGCTAATCAGTCCAGAGGCTGGCTTTCTCCGCCTGTTTTAGACTGACTGGAATCAATCCGCCGTCTAATTTGCTTTCAACTGGGACTTGTCCCGGCCATTTCGAGAGTCCCGCTAGTCTGGGATCTGGGGAATCATGTCCCTTACATCACAAGACCTCTCCGACGTCTGTCCAGACATTCCGTCTACAACATCACAGGCCGACTACCGCCTTACAGACGGATGGCGCTTTTGTCCCGTCTCGAGCAACAACTTGTTAAAAAATGCCGACCGGGTGTAGACATTTGACGCGACTTATTTTGTTCCTCAGTCCCCTGCTCATCAAAGGGTTGCCGGTGTTTGTGTAGACGAACGTAGGGTTTTTTATTGGTCATCGATCGAAACTATCAAGTTTTTTTTTTTTTGCGACAAATGTGGATGTTCCAGAACTTCCAAACTTAGTTGGTTAATTTTCTCCTGAGTGAATCGAGTCGTGTGTGGTCTGGCATTGTCATGAATAAGCAATACTCCTCTAGTCAGCAATCCTGGACGTTTTCTTCGAATTGCATCATGAAGCATCGACAGAACTTCACAGTACGTTTCAGAATTCACATTGTCACCTTTCTTCTTGAAATTGGTTGAAAACACTCCTTGACAATCCCAGAACACTGCCAGCATAACCCTCCCTGCTGATGGCGTATCCTTGAATTTTTGGACACAAGGCAAAGAAGGATGTTTCCATTGCATTGAAAACACTCTTTGATTCGGTCTGGTAGTGATGCACCCATGATTCGTCCCCAGTATCAATCCTGTTCAGCATGTCTTCTCCTTCATCTTCGAATCGACAAAGATAATGCAAGGAGAGGCCAAATAGGTTCATTTTGTGTTCCTCCTTTAATTGTCTGGGTAAGCACCTTGAGCACACTTTCTTAAATTTCAATCGATCATACATTATGCTGTATGCTGAACCATGTGAGCACCATATTGCAGATGATACAGAGTCTATTGTTACTCGCCTGTCACCTCTAATCATCTCCTCCGCCCGCTGCAAGGATGCTTCTGTTGCATTCTCAACAATGGAAGCCGCCTTAGCGTAGTGTCTAAGCGCCCACTGTTGGTCATGGGTTCGAATCTGCACCGGGTCAGATGTTTACAACTGAACTGAGCTGCCAGGTCGCCCCTGCCTAAAATGGATATCCGGAAATGGCTTGGGAATTAAAGGCGGCAGGTGTGATACTGACCACATCACTCAAAGTGCACCGATTGGTCGATTCAAAATATGATTATTATTATTATTATTATTATTATTATTATTATTATTATTATTATTATTACTATTATTATTATTATTATTATTGCTGGTCTATCAGGCCGAGGGGTTACAACACTTTCTCCGTAATCCCGTTTATCACGCAGAGTCTCGTAGCGGACAAGAGCTGGAGGCGGTTCGACCCCGGCTGGTGACTTGCGGGATAACTGAGCCGGCCGCAATGCTACTTTAAGCTACTTTTTTATTGCACCTACTCCAATACGAATCTGGCTACGCCTTGTACTTGTGTCCTTACCAGAAATAACGTGGTTTACTGTAAGACTAGTTTGTTAGCGTGAATTCACTACATTTCCCCCAAAACGTCAAAGACATGCTGCGCTTTCAATGATTTAAGTTGCTTTTGGACCTATCAAAGACATATTCCTTGGGTGGGGGTAAATATAAGACGGCTGGAAAAATTTCATAACGATGCAGCAGACAGTTTTCAAAATAATTGATCGTGAATGAAGGCATTCTTTGTGGGACATACTATAGTTAACAGGTTTGAAGTGTACTCATTCCACTTACGGGGCTTCGATAGAGTCCCGTATTGTTATTTTTCGTCACTACCTCCCAGTGCCGGGAGTGGGTAATTTGCGCGCCTGCTGCCTTCCTTGGATATGGTAGCCGTTCCTCATGCTCCCTCTCCGGAATCGAATCCTGATTCCCCGTTACCCGTTACAAACATGGTAGGCATGTCACGTACCATGTACATTTGGTAGGGCAGACATTTAACAGATGCGCCGCCGGTATGTAAGGCCATGCGATCAGCACAACGTTATCCAGAGTCACCAATGGGAACGCCGCGCCCCGCGTAGGACAACGACGATTTGTTTTGTTCTAAGAAAAGAGCTCTTTCCGCAAGGGTCGAACTCGAAAGGTCATATTCAAAGACAATCCTCGTGTTGAACAGGGGATTACTAGTGGAGACAGGGTCCAGGTCGGACGTGTCACAACGAGTGCTAGAATGGCACAAGCCGAGTGCCGTTTGTATATTATATTTTAGTTTTGAGTGATAGCATCTGTTCATATTTTAGTTGCGAATAACTGTGTGATTAGATGAAAGTGTAAACTGTCGTAAATATGAAGCTGTGAAAAACATGATGAAAACAGCGTGGACTTCTGTTATGCTCTTTAGTTGAACTTGTGACTTTAGCGCGAATGTTGCAGAGCGCGAGTGGTTAGCAAACGTAGACAAGCAATCAAGATTTGATGGCAAAGTATTTAGAAGATAGTAAATCTTGTAATGTGTAATCACGCCGTAGAGGTTGTTAGCCAATTAAAACACGGAGCACGGAGATAGCGCCATCAGTAAATTACGGTCATGGAGTCGACTAGCCAGCAGAAAGAAATCGAGCAGAAGCGAACAATCCAGGCTGGCCTAAAAGTATCTCCCTGACAACATGGAAGGAGCTGCATGGTATGACTAAGGATAGGACGGCTTGGGGCGAGTTGATTTAGGGCCTATGGACCAAACTGAAGACCAACAAAAGACAAAAGAAGTTGAAGGCGGAGTTTAAACACAATAAGAGATGCATAAGACACCAACTCAGTGAGTAACTATGGTGTCGGTGCCATTTATAATCTAAATTGTGTTCATCCATTCTATATTATAATTATCACTTAGTTATTCTGTATTTGTTTAACAGTGGGAAGATTATGTCGCTATAACAGCCTCACTTTTGCGATATCAGAGATTGATTATTTGGTTGTTTCGGGATTTCAAATTTAAATATTGAGCACAACCTACTACTGGCAACGCTGATCGTATTCTGGTATGAACCTAAGGCCTATCCACGTCAATATGGAAGCGTGGAATCCATATTGACGTGGATAGGCCTTAGGTTCATACCAGAATACGATCAGCGTTGCCAGTAGTGGGTTGTGCTCAATATTGAAATATCAGAGATTTTCATTAGCGTCGCACACAGAAACGCAGAGTCAATCATCATCCGAGACGAGCGACAGGCGAGTGCGGTCTTGGATCTCTCAAAGCACGCCTGAAGAAGAAACTCCGCTTTGTTTAACCCTGACGTTAAACTTGAACACCGTCAACAAATCAACAAACAACTTGACGGATGACAAATGTTTTTTGTTTTTGTTTTTTTCAAAACAGAAAATGCAACTTTGCTGGTGCGTTCCCGTTAAACTTACGAAAAAAAATTCTTTTTAACACTGTTTAAATAACCGGCAGGAAGGTTTAAATTACTTCTCCAGCAGAAAGGTTGGGACAGACAAGCTTCGGGCAGAGTGACTTGCTTCGCTTCGGAGGTCACGGGTGGCAAATATCGCCTGGATCTTTTCTCCTGGGCATGCGGGTATGCTGGGGAATGAACAGGAGGGCAGATTGGCTGGCGCTGCAAAACTTGGTAGAGTATTGATGTATGACAAGGCAGACGTGGTTGCGGCCCTGTGGGAGCACATGTACACCTCGGAGGAGCAAATGGATCATCATAGTCTGGCAAGAATGAGACAGCGAGGAGTGACGAGGGGAACTGGCCGACGCTCGACGCTCAGAGGAAAGGCGAGACGGACATATAATCAGATTACTACTGGTACTATTAGTGTTGGAACTCTTCGCTGGCTGCTGAGGATGGGGGCGGAGCACATATGGGAATGCCCCGAATGCTGTGATGTCGGTTCCTAAATCAGTCAATCAATCAATCAAATTACCGGCAACTGAGTTGTTATTTTGACTCGTTCCTCTTAACTTTTGTGCAAACGGAAAGATTTCATTTTGAATTTGCTATTACTGTGGGAATATTTGATGTTCCACGTTCGAACAATATTTGTAACTTTGTGTTTTAAGTGTTTCAGCCAAAGTATTATTCATTTATTCACTTCATGTGATTTATAACTCTGCAGTATGCACCTGACGAGATGCCACAAAATATGCCAGGCAAAAACCGTGCAACCTATTGGGTGTGGCTTCTGTGTTTAAATCCACCAAGGGAATTCATTGTGTTGAACATAAACACAGTCTGTTGTGGGCAGGTTTTCTAGTTTCAATTTTACACAAAGGAGACTCTCCCGTCTACTCTTCGTCACTTCTATCTCCTGAGGTTCTTAATGTGTGTCACTTGCACACAGTACCTCGCGGAGTGGTGGTAGCACTGTGGCTAGCATACATGTCTGCTGGCCTGGTATACATGTGTTTGAATCCCCATCGATATGTAGCATATTTTTATGGCCGGAGCTCAGCCTAAAACCTCATTGAGGATTCTTTACTTGTACTTACCGATCTGAGGAACACGTCGCAGTTAGCTACATGGCTGGCGAATTGATCAGTGAAGACATGGCAAGACAAGACTACAGACAAGACATAGCAAGACAAGACTAGCGAAAAAAAGACTAGAGAAAAGACAACACAAGAGAAGAATATAGACAAGGATACGCAAGACAAGATATCTCAGTTGATTTCAATGTTTTGCAGAGTAATTTTGTGTTCATATAGCTACAAAGTTTTATAGTTGTGTGATGGTTGATGGTCATGTCATAATGTTGTTATGTTTTATCATATGAATGAAGCAATTCTTAGAGTTGTATTTTCTCATTCATGCATTAAGTATTCATAAGCAGTCGGCGTGGCTAAAAGGTTGAGAGCGCTCGCTCTTAAACTTCCGGTGCACTGATGGCGAGGTAAGACGTTCAATTCCTAAACAGGCGTTAAGTTGGACTGTAACGTTGACTTCTCTTTCACAAAGCAATGGCAAACCACTGAAAGTAAAGTTGTATAGAAAATCAACCTGCGGTTGATGGCAACGTCCTGTACAGGACATGTAACATTGTTACTGATTCATGTTTAGGTCTCTTCCTTGTTCGTTTATGGTGTTGTTGTTGTTGTTGTTGTTGTTGTTGTTGTTGACGCGTCTCGTCGTCGTCGTCGTTGTTGTTATTGACATAATTTCGCTGCACCTATTTAAACCAGATCTGCGATATCTGCACGTTTTGAAGTAAGGTACCTCCCTTCCCCCGCTAGCCTATGGGTCACCTTTGGGCACGGTGGAGTACCCGATGAGCCTACCTAGCAGAGTAACATGAAACGCCCACGCTTATAGGCAATTCCTGTGATGATGATGATGATGATGATGATGATGATGAGCATGAAACCAGTTAATAGGTGGTGCATTGAGCTGGAGTTCAACCGACAGGTTGTTGTTGGTTATAGTCTCAAGTTCCCTACAGTAGGCAGAGGATTTCTTTATAGGGTGAATACCTACTATCACCGACTATTATGGTCTCTGCCAAAAAGGAAAGCAATCACTGACTAACTTATTTCCGGATGTCCGGCAAACAGTGAATCGATAACTCACA
>OY992896.1:50072175-50087175 GCA_963921405.1 Cepaea hortensis
TAGAGAATGTTTTAAAATGTTAATGATACTCGGCCTATTGACTAAGATCAAAGTGTAGATTTATCTGCACTTGATCTGACCAGAGTGCAGAAACGATCATCCAAACTGCAAACTCTAATCACCAAATCACTGTCCACTAACACAGGCAGACGTGCTTTGGTGGACCACAATGGGCTGAAAGGGACATACTGAGACTAAGAGGTCTTTTAAAATAATTTAAAAAAAAAATGTTAATGACTGTCAGAGTCTAGAGTAGTGCAGTGATGCAGTGACATCGTTACGCCCGCCAGGCGACTTAGTTCCCCAGCCGGGATGCCGTAACTTCGTTACGCCCGCCAGGCGAGTAGTAGTTACCTGCCTGCGAGGTTGCTGGCTGACGAGAGGGCCAGCGGTCAGGCAAGGACGAAGCAAGACACACGCATGCCTCGTGAAGCCACTTCAGGTGGGGAGGCACATTGCGAGCTATAGACAGACAGCTCTGGGACGTGGACTCGACAGGACGTATGATGAGAGAAAGGCGTTGTGTGGTTTCTGTGTCCGAAAGTCGAGTGTCTGTTCATCTTGAGATATAGACTGCGAGCTGTATTGTGTATGTAAGTGTATTGAAGTATAACTTATATCTTGTAATGATCATCGTGTCGTATATGATTTGTAAATAAATCCATTGAACGTTGTGTCGTTGAGTCTCAAGTCAAATCACGTTGTACTTGTACTGTCTCACATGTGTTAGGAAAAACGAGCCAGGTTTAAGACCCTGACATGTGTGGACGTGGGGGATCGTCCGGCTTTTTGTTTTCTAGTTTGGCTGCTTATTGTCCATGTTTCACATGAATACAACAATATGTGTTCTTTATAGCACTTTAACCTTCTTTTTCCCAATGCAGTTGGCAGCCTTTCATTGATGAATATAATTTCCTTCTTGCAGAAGGTAACTTTTACCATAGCAAATACCGATTTTCCGTGTAATATTAATGTCTCTGTGCACTCTGCTCTTCCTTTTCCAATTTGAAGTAAAATTGGGAGGGTGTGTTGTTAGGGCAAACTCTTTCTTCCCTAGCTGATAATGTTTCTGTAATTATGGGCAAAATCAGCTACATTTTTTAAAATTATTATTATGGCGCTGAAACGACAAAAGAAAATACATTTTACCGAAAACTGCCAGCTCTTTGTATTTCTTTTTAAAATAAAAACGACACCAATATCATGAGATGAATCTCGGAAAATGTAATCCAGTATTTTGTTCTTTCAAACCATACAATAATAATAATAATAATAATAATAATAATAATAATAATAATAATAATATAAATAATAATAATAATAATATAAATAAAAATAATAATAATGGCAGTTTTACACGCCTTGAGTCACAATGGCCGTATGGCGCCAAACCCATATTTTGAATCGACCAATCGGCGCTCTTTGGGTGATTGATTGATTGATTGATTGATTTAGGAACCGACATCTTTGGGTGATGTGGTCAGTATCCCACCTGCCGCCTTTAATTCCCAAGCTATTTCCTGATATCCATTTCAGGCAGGGACCACCTGGCTGCTCAGGTCAATTGTAACAAATCTGACCCGGTGCGGATTCGAACTCATGACCAACGGTGGGCGTTTAGACACTACGCTACCGCGGCTTCCGTGTTTAAAACTTATATATATATATATATATATATATATATATATATATATATATATATATATATATATATATATATATATATATATATATATACATACCATGTCCATGTAATTCAATGGACGAAAGTTTAATTTATTAGAAAGAGACAAAAAATACAGATGTATTATCAACATTTTACTAGAGAATTTACTCACACTAGAGCACTAGAAACCTTTGCCTGACAAAGATCACGTTCTGACAAAAATCACGTAATGTTTGAATGAGACACCTATAATTTCTATTGAAATCAATTATGAATGCTATCTTTAGTCGGCCTTTTGGCTAATATCAAAGTTTAGTATCTGCACTTGATCTTGCCAGGGCCACCAAGAGAGGCAGTCATAGGAATGACACACAGGGATGTGGTGGCATGATGGGGCGGCTCTGGCCCTTGGGTTAACAGCGAGCCCTTATTTAAAAACAACAACAACAACAAATTCTCTAAAACTAGATTTCTTCCAATTTAAACAATTAATAGTATCACTCAATGACCATACATAACAATGACAACAGGTGTCCCATTTTACCAATTAGACTGAAACAGGTACGTGTGTCTTCTAAGAGAGAGAGAGAGAGAGAGACAGAGAGAGAGAGAGAGAGAGAGAGAGAGAGAGAGAGAGAGAGAGAGACAGGGGGAGGGAGGGAGGAAAAGCGAAAGGAAGGCGTGAGAAGGGGAGAAAGAGGGATAGCGAGAGGAGGGAAGAGGGGAAGAGAGGGACAGAGAGAGAGGTAGAGAGAGAAATGAGAGAGGGGGAGAGAGAGGGAGATAGAAAGAGGGAGATAGAGTGAGAGGGAGAAATAGAGAAGGAGGGAGAGAGATATATATTAAAAAAGAGAGACAGAGAAAGATATATATATATATATATATATATATATATATATATATATATATATATATATATATATATATATAGAGAGAGAGAGAGAGAGAGAGAGAGAGAGAGATCAAAAGCCATGAAACAATCAAAAGTGCTGAATATTAAGGATCGTTTTGTCTTTTCAATTTGCTCGCGGCTCCCAACAGGGTCAGAGACGATTATGAATGTCTCACGTCGTGTCATTCGGGTGACCACCTCTGCATGTGGCCATAGCAAGATCAAGCGCAAATTCTACACTTAATCTAAGCCAAGTGGCGATATTAAAGATGTTATCCCGTTTACAGACCTGACAACAATAGTTTATGATACTCAAGATGGCAGCCCATACCATTGAAAGCACAACACATTTAATTAAATATCGATGGAAAGTATTACTAAATTCTCATACTTGAAAAATAAAGTGTAAATAAAAAAAATAATCCAGCGCAGATTCTACACTTCAATCTAAGCCAAGTGGCGATATTGAGGATATTAGACCGTTTACAGGCCTGACAAAAATAGTTTGCAATTAACTAATTGATTTCCGTACCACTGAAAGCACAATACATTTAATTAAATATCCATGGAGAATAGGAAAATGCATTACTAAATTCTCATACTTGTAAAATAAAGCCACTATGTTTATAAACTCTTTTATGATAACTTAAATTTCTAATTCCGTCGGTTATGTCGTAAATAACTATAAATAATTTCTATAAAGATCTGATAAACATTACTATAAATCCTAAAGTTATTTAAACAACATAATACATTTATGCTGCTTTGAGTAATGTCCCATAAAATAAAAACTGTCATAATGTTCAGTCCCTTTCCACTATTTTAATTACACGTGTTTCTTTTCATGTGGGTTTTTTTTTTTTTTTTTTTTTTTTGCATTTTTTAAAATAACTTTTCTTTTAACTTTCAAGAACTTTTCAAGAAATGATTTTTTTTCACTCTTCCGAATAACGGTCCCAAATTATTTATTGTAAAAATCATCCCTTACAGGGCCTCATTAGGTGATATAATAATAATTTTAAAAAAATATTAAACACTACGAACTAAAATAAAGAACTGAGAAAATGGAATTACGTACTAATAATATTTACAGTTATTTGTGAAAATTGTGGCACAAAAGTTGTAAATAATGTCCAAAAGCATGTTCTTTGTGAAAAAATTATCGGAACGAGCATTGAATCTATTACATAAATGGACACACATGGTATTATTTGGCACTCACAGAAGAAGAAGAAGGAAATAGAGATTAGAAGACGCACTAGACAAAATAAAATTTGAAAGCTATAATAGATACCAACCGGGATCGAACCTATCGCCTCCAAATGACGACGGCGCCTCGCTGCAGGAACAAGTGTACTTCGACGCACGACCAACTTGTCGATCACTTGCGGTTTAGTGTGACGTGGACTACTAGATCGATCGATGGATGCAAAAATGTTTTTCGGCCCGGAGCGCCCTCACTGTCGTCGGACTGTATACCTATTAGTTATATGTGGAAAAAGATATACACTCCGACGATAGTGTGGGCCCTTCGGGCCCAGGAAACATTTATTGCATCCATCGATCGGTCTAGCAGTCCACGACACATTGAACCGGAAGTGATCGAAAGCATCAATATTATGAGGCCCTGTAAGGGATACTTTTTACACTAAAAAATTTGTGACCGTTATTCGAAAGAGTGCCTTTTTTGTAAATAAGGGCTCGCTGTTCCCCCAAGAACCAGAGCCGCTTCATCAGGTCCCCACGTCCCTGTGTGTCATTCGGATGACTGCCTCTGCTGGTGGCCCTGGCAAGATCAAGTGCTGATACTACACTTTGATCTTAGCCAAAAGGCCGAGAAGGGATACCATTCATAAATTGATTTAATTAGAAATAATAGGTGTCCCATTAAAAAATTACGTGATTTTTGTCAGAACCTACAAGCAATCGTTTCTAGTGCTCTAGTGCGAGAATCTGTTCAAGGTTATTGGGCTGTGTCAGACAGGGTATTATTGGTAAAATTAATCGGCGGTATTTTTAACATAAACGTCATTCAAATATATGCCTAAACAGGATAATGTAGTAAAAATTTTATAGAGGTATTTTATGACGTCATGGAGCGTGCTTTGAAGAAATGTAAAAATTCAGAAATAAATATCATAATGGATGACATCTCAGCAAAGGTAGGAAATCAAGGCGATGGATGCTCAGTAGGCAACGATGGATTGGGGGAGCGAAATTAAAGACGATACAGACTTGTACGATGGCGAGTCAATAAGTAAGTCACACAGTTCTGCGGGATGGCAGGTAAATGTAGTTGGTGTTTTCTACAGGTGTCATTAGGCGACAGCAGCATCGAACTTTATATTCTCGTTCGTCAGGTGGCGCTAGGTGTCTCATGCACATGCGCAGCGCATAAACAAAATGGCGACTGTACTTACGGAGAATACAACCAAAGAGCAACGTGCTGTTGTGCGTTTTTTTGTGTGGGTAAAATAACTGCCTGCAAAGGACATGAATAAAGAAATGTTTCCTGTTTGTGTTGACAAATGTTTGTCCCGTAAAGCGGTGCATAGCTGGGTAGGAAAATTTTCTGAAGGGTGCTCTAAAATTGTTGACGAAATCCGATCTGGTCGTCCTGTTGAGATTGCAGCAGAATTATCCGTGCAGCGGGTGGAGGAGATTATTAGAGGTTACAGTCGAGTAACGATAGACTCCGTATCATCTGCAATAGGGTGCACACATGGTTCGGCATACAGCATAATGCATGATCGATTTAAATTTAAGAAAGTGTGCTCAACGTGGGTACCCAGACTATTGAAGGAGGAACACAAAATGAACCGATTTGGCTTGTCCTTGCATCATCTCTGTCGATACGAAAATGAAGGAGAACACATGCTGAACAGGATTGTTACTGGAGACGAATCATGGGTGCATCACTACCAGCCCGAATCAAAGAGTGCTTCAATGCAATGGAAACATCCTTCTTCGCCTTGTGTCCAAAATTTCAAGGATACGCCATCAGGAGGGAAGGTTGTGCTGACAGTGTTGTGGGATTGTCAAGGCGTGCTTTTAACCAATTTCAAGAAGAAATGTGACAATGTGAATTCTGAATCGTACTGTGAAGTTCTATCGATGCTTCATGATGCATTTCGAAGAAAATGTCCAGGACTGTTGACTAGAGGATTGTTGCTTCTTCGTGACAATGCCAGACCACATACTGCTCGGTTAACTCTGGAATAAATTAACAAACTAAGGTGGGAAGTTCTGGAACATCTATCTTACAGCCCCGATATAGCCCTTAGCGATTTCCACCTTTTAGTCCACTGAAAATTCACCTTGGCGGGAGACAATGACGCCGAAATTGAAAGTGAAGTGAAAAAGTGGTTTAGAAAACAGAGCACGCAGTTCTACGGTGCCGGTTTGGGAGGACTGATAAAACGGTGGGATAAGTGCATCAATGTTGGGGGAAATTATGTTGATAAGAAAAGGGACAATTTATGTATAAAAATAAACTGGTTTTACGTTGTTATCTTATTTAGTTATTTTTCTACAGCCATTTGTGACTTACTTACTGACTTCCCCTCGGACAATGCAATCCAGTTTTTTTCTCTTTCAAACCATACCAATGTTGATCGCTGAAATGTCATAATAATAATAATAATAATAATAATAATAATAATAATAATAATAATAATAATAATAATAATAATAATAATAATTAATGTTTTGCATATCCTTTACAGGACATCGCTGTCAGCATCTTTCAGCTAATTGTTGATTTCTTGGCAAGATTACGCTCAATAGTTTGCCATTGTTTTCTGAGTGGCCGGCTCACATACCCCGTAAGTTACCGACGCGATTCGAACCACTGCTGATTCTCACCGTGGTCACGTTACTTACGAGAGTATACGAGATTACGAAGAAAAGTCGCTAATCTCTAGGCCAGGAAGCCGGCAATTATAATAATTATAATAATAATAATAATAATAATAATAATAATAATAATAATAATAATAAAATGACAGTTTTACACGCCTTGAGACACATTGGGCGTATTGCGCCAGACCAATATTGTGAATCGACCAATCGGCTCAAATGTTTCAAAGAAAGAAAGCAAAGTACACTCCAGAGTATATATTAATAGATAGAGAAATACGTCACATGTGCAGAGTTGCCACAGAAGAGTGGCTGCAGAAACATTGCAAAGAATTGGAGGATCTGGAAATAAAACAGAATATGAAAGAATTACATGAACATATAAAAAGATTTACAAAGAAGAACTGTAATATAACGGGAAACGGTTGTCTCAGATGAAAAAATTGAGAAATTATAATTAATAACACTGACATAATAAAAAGATAGACAGAGTACACAGAAGATTTATTCTGGGACAACAGGGTCAATAGATCTACATTATATAATACTCAAGATGGACCAAAAATATTAACGGCTGAAGTAGAAAAGGCTATTAATAAGATGAAAGAAGGAAAGGCTACAGGTCCTGACAAGATAACAACAGAGATGATAAAATCCTTATCCAGCTTTGGCATTGAAATATTCACAGAATTGTGTAATGATATATATAATACTGGGTACATCCCCAATGACTTGAAAACATCCATTTAAATCACACTACCGAAGAAGCCAAGAGCTGTTGATTGTGAGGATTACAGAACTATTAGCTCAGTGGTTCTCAACCTTTTTTGGCCCGTGCCCCCCTTCACCATATTTTCAGAACGTCAATCCTCCCTTTCGTATTTCATACCTAAATACCCACCCCTGCACAGTATACGTAATAATGGATGCTACATTTAATAGCACATACTAAAACAAGTCTAGACGTCCAGATAAAGCATGATTTGTTGGTATACTTACTTTATAAAATGAATTTTAGAAGCGTGAGACGTACAGAACAGTAAAGTATGAAGGGAAAAACAATATCAAGTAATCGGTTCTTGTATTAACGCGATCTTGAAATAATCTTAATTCCCCCTCCCCCTGAAAACCCTAAAATTCCCCTCTGGGGGAGGGGGGGGAGGGGGGAATTCCCCACCGGTTGAGAACCACTTTATTAGCTTAATGAGCCAAATAACTAAGATAATACTCAAGGTCATACAAGAAAGAATTCAACATAAAATAGATGAGGAAGTAGCTGAAGAACAATTTGGGTTCCGTAATGCGAACGCGGTTTGTGAGTCCGTATACCCGGGTTCGAAACACGGCGGTGCTGATTTGTTCGAAAAAGGTATAGGGGCCGGTCGTTCAGAAAGCAATGTCAAACTACTGAACGTAACACTTGCCTAGTACATCAATAGCAGTTGAAAATGCTGGTGTTGACTGCAACGTCCCGTAAGGGATACGCAACAACATTATGTTAAAAACAGCGGCACCAGAGAAGCAATTATCTGTTTGAGGATGTTAATTGAAAAATATATAGAAGTTCAAAGAAGTATATATGTTTGTTTTATAGACTACAAGAAAGCTTTTGATAGGGTACAACATGAACGACAAATTACGTGCCTTCAAGATATAGGAGTAGACGGAAAGGACATCAGGCTTATTAGAAACTTGTACTGAGAACAAGTGGCGTCTATTAGATGCGGTAATAACTATGCGTCACCTATAGAGATAAAAAGAGGAGTACGGCAGGGATGTGTACTGTCCCCAAGCCTCTTCAACCTATACACAGAAAGAATTTTTAAACAAGCTGAAATGCCTGGACTCAGCGTCAATGGAAGAATCATAAACAATCTTAGATATGCTGACGATACCGTGTTACTAGCAGAAAGTGAGCAAGAGTTGCAAGAAGTAAACAGGCACAGTGCAGAATGTGGCTTAGATATTAACATCCAAAAAACAAAAACTATGATAATTAGCAGTGAAAAGGAAACGTCATCAATGAACATCGCAGTAAACGGGCAGATACTAGAACAAGTAACAAGTTTTTCTTATCTTGGACATATAATAACAGATGATGGCGAAGTGAAATGGAAATAAAAAAGAGAATAGGAATGGCCAAATATGCTTTCAACAGCATGAAATCAGTATTAACATCTAGAGAGATTAATAACGCATTAAAAATGAGAACTGTCAAATACTACGTATATTCAACGCTACTATATGGCTCGGAAGCCTGGACATTGAACAAGCAACTAGAAAGTCGCATAGAAGCCCTGGAGATGTGGATATACAGACGAATAGGTCGTATTTCATGGAAACAAAAACAATCAAATTCAGAGGTCCTAGAAAAACTGGGAATGACGAGAGTTGATGAAATAAATAAAAAGGAGACAAGTGAAATATTTTGGCCACGTTAAAAGACATGATACTCTTATAAAAACCATACTGGAAGGCAAGGTTGAGGGCAAGCGAGCAAGAGGTACGCAACGATACAAGTGGGAGGATAACATAAAGAGATCGACGAACATCAGCCTAACAGAATGTACAGTCAAGGCAAGAGACAGACAGTGTTGGTGATCCATTGCAGCCAACCTTCATTGCGGAGACGACACCTGATTGATTGATTGATTGATTGAATCGGAGCTCTTTGAGCTCCATTTCCGGATATCCATTTTAGGCCCGGGCGACCTGACAGCTCAGGTCAATTGTAAACATCCGCCCCGGTGCAGATTCGAACTCATGACCAACGGTCGGCGTTAAGACACTACGCTACCGCGGCTTCCGTGATTAAAGCTTACTTTATAAGCAAAAATAAATAAATAAATAAATAAATAAATAAATAAATAAATAAAGGAAAACTTCTTGTGTCAAGTGAAACAAAATGTGTTGCATATCCTTTACAAGACATCGCTGTCAACATCAGCATCTTTCAGCTGATTGTTTATTTCTTGGCAAGATTACGCTCAATAGTTTGCCATTGCTTTCTGGGCGATCGGCTACATACTCTCATAAGTCACTGGCGCGACTCGAACCGCTTCCAATTCTCGTGCGCTCACGTCAGCCACGAGAGTATTCGGGGTTACGGAGAAAGCTGCTAACTCCTCGGCCAGGGAAACCGGCAAAGTGAAACAGTCTAACGAAATATTCTTGTCAGCGTATTTCAATGGACGAAAATGTAATTTTTTAAAGTGAGACAATCAAATACAGAAATGAATCTCAATTTTACAAGAGAAATAACTCGCACTAGAAACGATTGCCTGTGGGTTCTGATAAGAATAATGTAATGTTTGAATGGGACACCTATTATTTCTATCGTCAATTTATGAATGCAAACCAAAAAAAAAAATCCTTTCTTGGTCTTGTGGCTAAGATCAAAATGTAGTATCTGCACTTGATCTTGCCAGGGCCACCAGCAGAGGCGGTCATCCGAATGACACACAGGGACGTGGGGACCTGATGAGACGGCTCTGGCCCTTTGGGGAACAACGAGCCCTTATTACAAACAAAAACAATTTCTCTAAAACTAGATTTCTTCCAGTTTAAACAATTCGCGGTATCACTCAATGGCCATACATAAAAGTGACAACAACTGTCAAATCTTACCAATTAGATTGAAACAGATAGATGTGTCTTCTAAGAGAGAGAGACATAGATAAGGGGGGGGGGGGGGAGAGAGATGGGGGAGGGGGAGAAAGAGGGACAGAGAGAGGGGAGAGAGAGGGAGGGGGATGGAGAGATAGGGATAGAGAAGAAGAGAGAGTGGAGAGAGGGGGAGAGTGAGATAGAATGAGGGAGATAAAGGGATTGAGAGAGAAATATATATATATATATATATATATATATATATATATATATATATATAGATATATATATATATATATATATATATATATATATATATATAGAGAGAGAGAGAGAGAGAGAGAGAGAGAGAGAGATCAAAATGCCATGAAACAACCAAAAGTGCTGAATATTAAGGATCTTTTTGTATTTTAAGGAGCTCGCGGTTCCCAACAGTGTAAGAACCGCTTATCAAAGACCCACATCGTGTCATTCGGGTGACCGCCTCTGCATGCAGCCATTCCAACATCAAGCGCAGATTCTACAATTCCATCCAAGCTTAGAGGCGATTTTAAGGATGTTTGGCCGTTTATAGGCCTGTCAACAATTTCATTAAATATTTTACTAGAGCAACTGCCATTGAAAGCACAACACACAATTAATGAAATATCGAGGTAAAATAGAAAAATTCATTACCAAATTCTCATTCATATAAAATAAAGCCATTATTTTTCCAACCACTTTGACAGTGACTTAAATTTCTTATTGTTTCATTTATGAAATTAATCTTTGTAAATAATTTATGTAAATGTCTAATATAAATTATTATGAATACTACAAGTGTTTAAATAACATAACACATGTATGCTGCTTTGAGTTGTTCCCCATAAAATAATAACTGTAATACTGTTATGTCCATTTCCATTATTTTGATTACACGTGTTTCTTTTTATGTGGTTCTCTCTTTTTCTTTTAATTGTTTAAAATAACATTTCTTTAGTCTCTACCCCCCAAGAACCAGGTCCCCGTGTCCCTATGCGTCATTCGGATAACCGCCTCTGCTGATGGCCGTGGCAAGATCAAGTGCAGATACTACACTTTTATCTCAGCCAAAAGGCCGAGAAATGATAGTATTCATAAATTGATGTAAACAAAATGTATAGGTGTCCCATTCAAACATTAAGTGATGTTTGTCAGAACCTACAAGCAAACTTTTCTGGTGCTCTAGTGCGACTTATTTCTCCTTTAACAATAAGATGACATCCCTGTATTAGATTTTCTTCTTTTAAATTTGCATATCCTTTACAGGACATCGCTGTCAACATCAGCATCTTTCAGCTGCCTGCTGATTTCTTGGCAAGATTACGCTCAGTAGTTTGCCATTGCTTTCTGAGCGGCCGGCTCAGTTATCCCGCAAGTCACCAGCGGGGGTCGAACCGCTCCCAGCTCTCGCCCGCTACGAGACTCTGCGTGATAAACGGGATTACGGAGAAAGTGGTGTAAACCCTCGGCCAGAGATACCGGCCTGTATTAGATTGTCTACCTTTAATTTATACAACTCCGTGTTCTTAAATTCACTGACAAGAATGTTTTGCTAGAATTGCCCCACTATGCACAAGAAGTCTTGACTATTTTTTTTTTTAAAGAGCAAGTTTTAACCGTGCCATGGTTGATCACGTACATTGAGATAAGCTCAGATAGGTATATCTAGACAGTCATTTCCTTGGAAGGAGGTGGTGGGGTGGGGGTGATGGCGGAGGGGGGGGGGGCGTGAAGACGTAAAATTGCCAGGAGAAGAAAAGTAAAGACAGAAATAAATAGTATAGGGAGGACATGGATGGAGCTGCATGATATAACTAAGGATAGGGAGGACATGGATGGAGCTGCATGGTATAACTAAGGATAGGGAGGACATGGATGGAGCTGTATGGTATAACTAAGGATAGGGCGGCTTGGGGCGAATTGGTTAAGAACCATGTCCCCGTAGAGAACAAAAGAAGACGAATGCCGGATTTAAACACAATAAGAGAAGCATACGATTCCAACTCAGCGAGTAACTATGATGTCGGTGTTATTTATAATATAAATTTTGGTATAAATGGTGTACATGCGTTTGAATCTCCATCGATACGGAGGATTTTTATTTTTACATGGCCGGAGCTCAGCCTAAAACCTGGTCGAGGGTTTTTACTTTTATTTAAAAATCTGAGGAAAACATCGTAATTAGCTACATGGCTGGCGAATGGATCAGTGAAGACATGGCAAGACAAGACTACAGAAAATACAATGGAAGGCAAGACTAAAGAAAAGACAGTGGAAGAGATGGCTATATAAAACAAGACTCGAGAAAAAAAAAACAATGAATGTTACAACTTGAGAAAAGTCACAACTAGAGAAACGACAATGCTAGACTAGACTAGAGTCAAGACAAGACTTGCGAACACAAGACTAGAGAAAAGACATTACAAGAGAAGAACATAGACAAGGATACGCAAGACAAGACATCTAATTTGATGTATATATTTTGCAGATTAATGTTGTGTTCATATAGCTTCAATGTTTTATACTTGTGTGAAGTTTGATGGTCATTCCATAATGTTGTTATGTTTTACCATATGAATAAAGCATTTCTAAGAGTTGTGTTTTCTCATTAATGCAATACATATTCATAAGCAGTCACTGCAGCTTTCCGCTGGATCGAGAATACCCCACACACACACACACACACACACACACACACACACACACACACACACACACACACACACACACACACACACACACACACACACACACACACACACACACACACACACACACACACACACACACACACACACACACACACACACACACACACACACACACACACACACACACACACACACACACACACACACACACACACACACACACACACACACACACACACACACACACACACACACACACACACACACACACACACACACACACACACACACACACACACACACACACACACACACACACACACACACACACACACACACACACACACACACACACACACACACACACACACACACACACACACACACACACACACACACACACACACACACACACACACACACACACACACACACACACACACACACACACACACACACACACACACACACACACACACACACACACACACACACACACACACACACACACACACACACACACACACACACACACACACACACACACACACACACACACACACACACACACACACACACACACACACACACACACACACACACACACACACACACACACACACACACACACACACACACACACACACACACACACACACACACACACACACACACACACACACACACACACACACACACGCACGCACGCACGCACGCACGCACGCACGCACGCACGCACGCGCGCGCGCGCACACACACACACACACATCGTGATTGTAACTGACTCAGAAAACATGCTGAGGAAGATGATGACAGGCAAGCTTAGTACAGAGTGGCTTGCTTCGGTTCGGATGTCACGGGTGGCAAGCATCGCCTGGATCTTTTCTCCGGGGCATGCCGGTGTGCTGGAGAGTGAACAGGCGGACAGATTGGCTGGCTCTGCAAAGCTTGATGAAGTATTGATGCATGACAAGGCAGACGTGGTTGCAGCCTTGTGGGAGCACGTGTACACCTCGGATGGGTGCAACTTCCGGTGCACTGATGGCGACGTAAGGCATTCACTCCCATACTGGCATTAAGTTGCACTTCAACATTGATTTATCTTTCAGAAAGCAATGGCAAACCACTGAACGTAAAATTGTAGACAATCAACCGGGGGTTGATGGCAACGTCCTGTAAATAACATGTAATATTGCTACTGATTTATGGATAGGTAATCTTCTTTGCACGTCCATGTTGTTGTTGTTTTTGTTGTTGTTGTTGTTGTTTTTGACATAATTTCGCTGCACCTATTTAAACCAGAGCTGCGATATCTGCACATTTTGAAGTAAAGTACCTCCTGTTGCCCGCTAGCCTATGGGTCACCTTTTGGCAAGGTAGTGTATCCGATGAACCTACCTAGCAGAGTATCATGAAGCATCCATGCTTATAGGCAATTCATGTGATAATGATGGACATGAAATCACTTAATAGGTGGTACACTGAGCTGGAGTACAACCGACAGGTAGTTGTTGGTTATAGTCTCAAGTTGGCTACACTAGGCAGAGGATATCTGTGAAGGGTGAACACCTACTAACCCCGACCTTTATGTTTGAGGCCAAGAAGGAAAGCAATGACTGGCTAACTTATTTACATATGTCTAGCAAACTGTGAATCTATAACTCACATGGCCTCTGACCCAGATATCGTTAATACTCACTGTTACACTACAGCAGTTCTTTAATATTCGGTGTTATCGCTACAGTCGTTGTTGTAGTTACTATCGTTGTCGTCGAAACCATCAGTGTTACTTTCGCTACAGTCGTTGTTGTCGCTACCATCGGTCATATAACCACAGCCGTTGTTGTCGTTACCGTCGGTTTATTATCGCTACAGTCGCTGTTGCGTTACCTCGATGTTGTCGCTAGCATCGGTCTTATCGCTGGTCGCTGTTGTCGCTATCATGGTGTTATTATCGCTACAGTCGCTGTTGTCGCTATCAAAGTGTTATTATCGCTACATTCGCTATCATGGTGTTATTATCGCTACAGTCGCTGTTGTCGCTATCAATGTGTTATTATCGATACAGTCGTTGTTGTCGCCACTTTTGCTCTTATCGCTACATTCGTTGTTGTTCTTACCATCTGTGTTATCCCTGTTATCGTTAACATCGGTGTTATCGTTAACATCGCAATGTTATCACGGTTATCGTTAACATTGTTGTTATGGCAGTCATTGTTTGTCCACGCCGATTACATTGTTTATGTAATAATGAGCAACATCAGCTCATCACCATCATGTGTCATGCCGGTAAGCGTGGGCGGCCA
>OY992896.1:50089675-50094675 GCA_963921405.1 Cepaea hortensis
ATTAAAGATTATTATAAATATTAAGATATGTAAACCATATAAGACACGTTTGATGCTTTCAGTAACGTCCCTTAAAACAATAAATGTTAGAATGTTATGTCCCTTTCCTCCATTATAATTACATATGTTCAGGTGGGTATTTTTAAAATTTTTTAAAATAGCTTTTCCTTAATCGAGAATTTTTTTTTTTTTTAAATAAGGGCTCGCTGCACCTTCAAGTAGCAGAACGACCCCATCAGGTCCCCACGTCCATATGTGTCATTCGGATGACTGCCTCTACTAGTTGCCCTGGCAAAGTCAAGTGCAGATACTACCTTTTCCTTTTCTTCTGCGTTCATCCCTGGTTGTTTTTTTTTCCAGACTCTCACTCTGACGTTATTACGTTGTGCCTGTTTACAGCAGAACTATTTTACTTGCGCCTTTTGACAGACACGTCAGACTTTTGCGGACATTTGTTGACCTGGTTAACCTTCCCGGGTGTTTCGAAGGACATTCCACTTTCACTCTGACGATACTGCATTGTGCCAGTTTACAGCAGAGCTACTTTACTTGCGCCTTTAGGCCGACACGTCCGACTTATGTGGGCATTTGTTGAACGGATTAACCTTCCCGGGTGTTTCACGGGACATTCCGCTCTTACTATGAGACGGACATTTGACTCTCACTGTTGCTTACATCCCAGTTGGTCAAATTAGAACGGCCGAAGACATCCCGGTCAACCCTCAAGGGAAGGCAAGGCTAGACAATGGACCCACCATCCAAGAAGGCTTCCATAATTACAGAGCGCACTGGTACTGGGATCACCCAAGGAATCCTCACGGCCTATACCTGGCTGCTTAGCCTCACTTCCGTATATTGGGCATTTCATTTGCCACAGGCCGCTCCCCATGCAAACCAGGAGAGGTCAGACTGCAGATGACATCCACCCAGTGATCTTTCGGTTCGGAATTTCCACGAAATGGGTTTGCTAGCCAACCTGTATTCCGATCCGTGCGTCTGGGTCGCTTTCTCGATTCTTATAGTTGCGGTGTTATCCCTATTCCAGCCGAGGGGAAAGAAAGGTGATATTGAGTGTGTTAAGCCTTCGACAGGCCTGACAAAAATTTCGACAAATTCAAGAAAACAGTGCCGTCAAAAGAACAAAACATTGAATGTAATATTGAGATAGATAATAAAAATGAATTATTAAATGCGCATACTTATAAAACAAAGCCATGTCTTTTACAAAATTTAAAACATCGACGTAAAGTGAGTAGTTATTTAATAATGCTTTATATATCTCTACTTTATAACATAAAATATTTTATACAGCATTATTACAAATATTAAGTTATTTAAATCATATAAGACACTTTTGATGCTTTCAGTAACGACCCTGTAAACAATAAATGTTAGAATGTTATGTCCCTTAGCTCCATTTTAATTACATAACTTCCTATTGAGGAGGGTATTAAAAATAAAAAAATTTAAATAACTTTTTCTTAATCGAGAATTTTTTTAAAAATATGGGCTCGCTGCACCTTCAAGTAGCAGAACCTCCCCATCAGGTCCTCATGTCCCTATGTGTCATTCGGATGACTGCCTCTACTAGTTGCCCTGGCAAGATCAAGTGCAGATACTACACTGCCTTCTTCTTCTGCGTTCATCCGTAGTTGTTTTTTTTTCCCCCAGACTCTCAATCTGATGTTATTGTGTTGTGCCTGTTTACAGCAGAACTATTTTACTTGCGCCTTTTGGCCGACACATCAGACTTTTGCGGATATTTGTTGACCGGGTTAACCTTCCCGGGTGTTTCGAAGGATATTCCACTTTCAGCCTGACGATATTGCATTGTGCTAGTTTACAGCAGAGCTACTTTACTTGCGCCTTTAGGCCGACACATCCGACATATGTGGCATTTGTTGAACGGATTAACATTCCCGGGTGTTTTAGGGACATTCCACTCTTACTCTGAGACGGACATTTGACTCTCACTGTTGTGGTGTCATCTACATCCCAGCTGGTCAAATTAGAACGGCCGAAGACATCCCGGGCAACCCTCAAGGTAAGGCAAGGCTAGACTTTGGGCCCACCATCCAAGAAGGCTTCCATAATTACAGAGCCGACACATAGCGCACTGGTACTGGGATCACCCAAGGAATTCTCACGGCCTATACCTGGCTGCTTAGACTTACTTCCGTATATTGGGCATTTCATTTGCCACAGGCCGCTCCCCACGCAAACCAGGAGAGGTCAGAGTGCAGATTACATCCACTCAGCGAGCTTTCGGTTCGGAATTTCCACGAAATGGGTTTGCTAGCCAACCTGTATTCCGATTCGTGTGTCTGGGTCGCTTTCTCGACTCTTACAGTTGTTGTGTTATCCCTATCCCAGCTGGCCCACCTAGAACAACCGGAGACATCCAGGTCGGCCCTCAAGGAAAGGCAGGGGCAGACCATGGGCATTCCCCGCCATCCAAAGAGGCTTCCATAATTGCAGAGCCGACACATAGCGCTCTGGTACTGGGCTCACCCAAGGAATAGTCAAGTCCTGCACATTGTTGATTAGCCTCAATTCCGTATATTGAGCCCTCCGTTCACCACAGGCTGCTCCTCCGAAAACCAGGAGGGACCAATATGCGGACAACATCCACACAGACAGCTTTCACTTCAGACTTCCACGTAATGGATTTTCTAGCCAAGCAATATTCCATTTCGTGCCAATGGGACGCTTTTCCACCTTTGATAACGTTCACTCAATGAACTTTAGATACTGACTGGGATGCATTTTTTCATCATTAATGCCCACACAGTAGTGGCACTTACAGTCTTTACAGATGTAAGGAACAAGTTAGGCTGCAGATGCTGCTGGCTCAGCATCTCACCTCCATGCAGCAGAGGATGAGTAACTGCCAAGCCCTCACAACTGGGGGATATTGACTTAGAGCTATATCCCTCAGCTTAGAGCCGTAGAAAATATGTCTGGACCAAGCATGTAGTGACACCTTGCAAATTATTCGGACCTTATACGCAATGGATTTAGTATCCAAGGTATATTCCATTTTGTTTCAGTTTCGCTTCAACCCCACTGAGGTTGTTAGTCGGCATCGGTTATGGTCAGAACTACGACGGTGTGTGATCGTCCATACGACTCTGACTTTCGTGCTTGTTTAATGAAAACTATTTTTTTTCCCAAATGCTTTCGCTTTTTGCGGCGATCCAAGAATTTCACCTCTAATGCCGCAATACGAATGCCCCCGTTTGTCACTGTTAATCATTACCTCTAATTCCGAAAACCAACAAAATAGAACCTAGGTCCTATTCCATTATTCCATGCGCCATTATTCAGGCAGCCGAAGTCTGCTTTGAACACTCCAGATCCAACTACCAGCTTTTTGATTGCAACAATTTTAATATAGACTATTGGAGCAGGAATTACCGCGGCTGCTGGCACCAGACTTGCTCTCCAATAGATTCTCGTTAAAGGGTCTGAAGTGTACTCATTCCAATTACGGGATCTCGATAAATTTATTTTTGTCACCGTGCCGGAAGTGAGTAAGTTGCGCGCCTTCTGCCTTCCTTGGATATGGTAGCCGTTTCTCATGCTCCCTCTCCGGAATCGAAGCCTGATTCCCCGTTACCCGTTACAAACACGGTAAGCATGTCATGTACCATCGACATCTGATAGGTCAGACATTTGAAAGATGCGTCGCGGGCATGTGTTGTTTGGCCATCAAGAATGATGATGATCATTCATTTCAACCAGTGGCGTTGAAAGTATGGAGATGTGAGTTCTAAGATGGCTGATAAGACCTATTTTGGCTCGAAATGTTCTTTGACAATGTGGGCAAAGAATGCTTGACGTTCCAGAAGGAGAATCTCCTGCAGTGGTTTTTCTGTCCAGCCTCTTCTTCACAGCTCTTGCAGTCCTGTTGCTTCACAAGTGACCGCACCCTTGCATAATGATGTACACCACGAATTTTGGTCTTTGACAGCAGTCTCCCAGGTGTCAAGATCAATTATAAAAGCTTTCAGCGAGAGTGTCTTTAAAGCCTTTCCTCTGGCCGCGTTGTGAGCGTTTATCACAACGCAGCCCGCCGTAAAAAAATTCGTTTAGGGAGCCTGTGATCTGGCATGTGAGTTAAGTGACCAGCCCAGCGAATCTGATTCTTCATTAGTGTAGTGTGGATACTGGGCATGGACGCTCTTTCTAAAACTTCAGTGTCTGGGATCTTGTCTTGCCATTTAATCTTCAATAGCTTAAAGACATGACTAGAGAGAAGGCAATGGAAGACAAGACTATAGAAAAAACAATGGAAGACAAGACTATAGAATCGCCCACGCTTATGGGCAATTCATGTGATGATGATGAACTTGAAACCACTTAATAGGTGGTACAATGAGCTGGAGTTCAACCGACAGATAGTTGTTGGTTATAGTCTCAAGTTCCCTACAGTAGGCAGAAGATTTCTTTATAGGGTGAATACCTACTATCCCCGACCTGTATGGTCGAGGCCAAGAAGGAAAGGAATGATTGACTAACTTATTTACATATGTATAGCACACCGTGAACCGATAACTCACAGAATATCACATGACCCCTGAAACAGATATCATTAATACTCACTGTTACGCTGTAGCAGTTCTTATCGCTGTTATCGTTATCATCGCTGTTATCGTTAATACTCGGTGTTGTCGCTACAGTCGTTATTATAGTTGCCATCGTTGTTGTCGAAACCATGGGTGTTATTATCCCTACAGTCATTGTTGTCGCTACCATCGGTTTATTATCGCTACAGTCGTTGTTGTAGTTACCATCGATGTTGTCGCTACCATCGGTCTTATGGCTACAGTGTGTTATTATCTCTAAAGTCGTTTATGTCGCTACCATCGGTCTCATCTTACTTTTGGTGTTATCTTATGTACAGTTGTTGTTGTCGCCAGCATGGTGTTGTTATCGCTACAGTCGTTGTTCTGTTATCATCGATATTGTTGCTACCATAGGTTTTATAGCTAGAGTCG
>OY992896.1:50099675-50107175 GCA_963921405.1 Cepaea hortensis
GCTTCACTTCCATATAAAAGTACAGGTTATATGTAGCATCTAAACACTCTTTTTCCCGTTTCAATTGACATCTTTTTATTAGTCAGTATGTTTTTCATCTTGCTAAAGGCTACTTTTGTCATGGCGATTCTTGTTCTTATCTCTTTAAGGCATCTCTCATCAGATGTTATTACTTTTCCGAGATAATTGTACCTATTCACTTGTTGACAAATATTCCCATTTACTTGTATATTACATTGTGGTATTTCGTTCTCCTTAGTGGCGAACATAATCTGTGTCTTTTTACAATTTAATTCTAACCCTAGTTGTTCACTGTGTGTAACAACCGCGCCTACTAAATTTTGCAGGTCCTGTTCATTGTCTGCAATCAAGACTGTATCATCTGAATATCTAATGTTATTGATGCATCGTCCCCCAATGTTGATTCCTTCCATATCTTCAATATTTCTGAAAATGCTTTCACTGTACAGGGAAAACAGATCTGGAGACATTACACATCCCTGTCTCATATCTCTCTTAATAGGCTGATATTGGCCTACTTCATTATCAACTCTTATGGCAGCCTATTGTTTCCAATATATTTTTTTACAAGTCTAAGGACTTTTCCATGAATTTGTAGATCTTCAAGCATCCTTATCATGTTGACATGTCTCACTTTATCCAAAGCCTTTGTGTAGTCAATAAAGCAAAGGTGTAGATCTTTGTATACTTCTATAGAACGTTCGATTATGGTTCTCAGTATATACACAGCATTTACTGTACCCTTGCCTTCTACAAACCCACATTGTTCTTCTCCTATTTCAGGTTGTATTTTCCTCCTAACTCTTTGTATGATCATTCTTAGCAAAATCTTCGTGATGTGATTCATTATATTACTACTACTACTACTACTACTACTACTGCTACTACTACTACTACTACTACTACTACTACTACTACTACTACTACTACTACTACTACTACTACTACTACTACTACTACTACTACTACTACTACTACTACTACTACTACTACTACAGCTACTGCTACTGCTGCTGCGACTACTACTGCTACTACTACTGCTACTACTACTACTACTACTACCACTACCACTACCACTACCACTGCCACTGCCACCACTACTACTACTACTATTACTACTACTATTACCACCACTAATATTAATACTACTACGACTACGACTACTACTACTACTACTACTACTACTACTACTACTACTACTACTACTACTACTACTACTACTACTACTACTACTACTACTACTACTACCACTACTACCGCTGACTTGTAAATTATATACCGCATATACACAAACTTTGAAATCTGATGTACAATCTCCAGAACAACAAGTTTTTTGATGGGTGGACATAATGATAAGGTTGTATGCTAAATCTCATCATTATCCCTCAGTTGGTTACTGAGATATGGATTTTTATATGGAGACAACCATATTTGAATGCATTATAGAAAAGATTGCCTGACAAAGATAACGTTCTGACAAAAATCACGTAATGTTTGAATGGGACACCTATTATTTCTATTGAATTCAATTTATGAATGCTATCCCTTCTCGGCCTTTGGCTAAGATCAAAGTCTAGTATCTACACTTGATCTTGCCAGGGCCACCAACAGAGGCAGTGATTCGAGTGACACTCAGGGACGTGGGGACCTGATGGGGCGGCTCTGGCCCTTGGGGGAACAGCGAGTCCTTTTATAAAAATAATAACAACAACAATTCTCTAAAACTAGATTTCTTCCAATTTAAACAATTAATAGTATCACGTAATGACCATACGTAAACGTTGCAACAGATGTCCCATTTTACCAATTAGATTAGTTAGTTAGTTAGTTAGTTATCAGTTGGGGTATCTTCGTTTGCACTCCGGACATGTCCATAGCTGCTCAGATCCTCCCCCCAGCATATGCATCAGCGTCCGGTGGCTAATAGTGCCAGTTCTGTGTTGGTTGACGAGGCGCTTTGTTTTCCCGATGTACCTCTCGCGTCTGGCTGTGCCGATTCTTACTCCCAGGTCTTTTATCCTGGAAAGCGATGTGGAATCACTGGCGTCAAAATCCTCTGTTCTCGCCATATCTTTAAGGGCGTTAATAACATCGGCACGATCCATGGGCTAGCCATCTACAGGGGGTGCAGAGCCAGCCAATTTATCAGCTCGTTCATTTCCCTCGACTCCCGCATGTCCCGGGACGAAGATGAAGGTGACTTTGCGGACAACAGACTTCCGCAGCGACTCAGTCCACTGTCTACGTACAGATCCAGCTTCGACCTTCTCAATCATGCTCATTGAGTACCAATTAGATTGAAACAGGTAAGTGTGTCTTCTAAGAGAGAGAGAGAGAGAGAGAGAGAGAGAGAGATAGAGAGAGAGAGAGAGAGGGGGAAGAGAAATAAAGATAGGAGTCGGAGAAGGTGAAAGACGGACACAGAGAGAGTGGGGGAGAGAGGGGTAGAGAGAGAGGGGTAGAGAGAGAGGGTAGAGAGAGAGAGGAGAGACGGAGAGAGCTGAGTGAGTGGGAGATAGAGGAAGATACAAAAAGGGAGAGAGAGAGAAGAGAGAGAGAGAGAGAGAGAGAGAGAGAGAGAGAGAGAGAGAGAGAGAGAGAGAGAGAGAGAGAGAGAGAGATCAAAATGCCATGAAGCAATCAAAAGTGCTGAATATTAAGGATCGTTTTGTATTTTTTAATGGGCTCGTGGATCCCACGGGGTCAGAGACGCTCATGAAAATCCCACGTCGTGTCATTCGGGAGACCGCCTCTGAATGTGGCGATAGCAAGATCAAGCGCAGATTCTACACTTCAATCTAAGCCAGTGTTTCCCAACATGGGGCCGACGCCCCACAGGGGAGCAATTCGATTGTTAAGGGGGGCAATTCGAAAATGGAAGAAATCGGCTGGATATAACAAAACGGGGAGACTTGAGACTGAAGTTAACTAAATTGGAACCTGACATACGATCTTTTTGCAGCAAGCATCAAGCGCAAGGATCTCACCAAATTTAAATAATAAATAATTACTAATAATTAAAATAATATAGAAAAATCTGTCATTAAAATTATTTTGTACTTGAATTTCAGTTCTCTATTATATGTTTTGAAAATTTACTTACTGTGTTTTCTCAATAATTTCCTAGTGATTTCTTCCTAAAACCTATCAATCAAGTTTCTTTAGTGAACATTTAGTGAATATTAAAAATAATTTATATGTTGAGGGCAGGGCGGGGCGGGTGGGGGGCATGAGAATTTTAGAAAGGATTAGGTGGGGCATAGCACAACAAATGTTGGGAAACACTGATCTAAGCCAAGTGGTGATATTAAGGTAGTTAGGCCGTTTACAGGCCTGACAAAAAGTAGTTTAACGCACGCAGCATGGATGATATTGAAAGCACCACACACATTTAATGAAATAAAGAGGGAAAGTAGAAAAATGCATTACTAAATTCTCATGTTTGTGAAATAAAGCCATTATGTTTATAAACACTTTTATGATATCTTATATTTCTTATTTCATCACTTATGCCGTCAATGACGGTAAATAATTCCTATAAAAGTCTGATAAAAGTTATTATAAATACTACATATATTTAAATAACATAATACATTTATGCTGCTTTGAATAATGTCCCATAAAAAATAACTGTTATAATGTTAAGTCCCTTTCCACTATTTTAATTACACGTGTTTCTTTTTTATGTGGTTTTTTTTCATCTTTTTTTTTTTACATTTTTTAACAATAACTTTACCTTAATCAAGAATTTTTTTTTTTTTTTTTTTAAATACATAAGGGCTGTTCCCCCAAGAACCAGAGATTCCCCATCAGGTCCCCACAACCCTATGTGTCATTCGAATCACTGCTTCTGCTGGTGGCCCTGACAAGATCAAGTGCAGATACTACACTTTGATCTTAGCCAAAAGACCAAGAAGGAATAGCATTCATGAATTGCGTTAAATAGGAATAATAGGTTTTTGATTTTGATCAGAACCTACAATCAGTCGTTTCTAGTGCTCTAGTCCTAGAATCTGTTCAAGGAAATTAGGCTGTGTCAGACAGGGTACTATTGGTAAAATTAATAGGCAGTTTTTTTTTTACATAAACCTTGTTCAAATATATGCCTAAACAGGAGAATGTAGTGAAAATAGTAAGGATGCATTTTATGACGTCATGGAGCCGCCGTTGAAGAAATGTAAAAATTCAGAAATAAATATAATGGGTGACATCAAAGCAAAGATAGGAAATCAAGGCAATGGATGCACAGTAGGCAACGATGGTTTGGAGGCGAGAAAGAAAGCGGATGTAGACGTTTACGCGGGCTAGTCAATAAGTAAGTCACACAGTTCGATGGGATGGCAGTTAAATGTAGTCGGTGTTTTCTACAGGTGTCATTAGGTGACAGCAACATTGAACTTTATATTCCCGTTCGTCAGGTGGCGCTAGGTGTCTCATGCGCATGCGCAGCAATAAACAAAGTGGCAACTGTACTTACTGAGTTTACAACCGAAGAGAAACGTGCTGTTGTGCTTTTCTTGTGGGCGAAAGGACTGTCTGCAAAGGACATTCATGAGGAAATGCTTCCTATTTATACTGACAAATGTTTGTCCCGTAAAGCGGTGCATAGGTGAGTAGAAAATTTTCTCAAGGACGCTCTAAAATTGTTGATGAAATCCGATCTGGTCGTCCTGTTGAGAATGCAACAGAAGCATCCGTGCAGCAGGCGGAAGAGATGATTAGAGGTGACAGGCGAGTAACAATAGACTCTGTAGCATCTGCAATATGGTGCTCACATGGTTCAGCATACAGCATAATGTATGATCGATTGAAATTTAAGAAAGTGTGCTCAATGTGCTTACTCAGACAATTGAAGGAGGAACACAAAATGAACCTATTTGGCCTGTCCTTGCATTATCTTTGTCGATTCGAAGATGAATGAGAAGACATGCTGAACAGGATTGTTACTGGGGACGAATCATGGGTGCATCACTACCAGAACGAATCAAATAGTGTTTTTAATGCAATGGAAACATCCTTCTTCGTCTTGTGTCCAAAAATTCAAAGTTACGCCATCAACAGGGAAGGTTATACTGACAGTGTTCTGGGATTGTCAAGGAGTGTTTTCAACCAATTTCAAGAAGAAAGGTGACAATGTGAATTCTGAAACGTACTGTGAAGTTCTATCGATGCTTCATGATGCAATTCGAAGAAAACGTCCAGGACTTCTGACTAGAGGAGTATTGCTTCTTCGTGACAATGCCAGACCACACACGGCTCGATTCACTCAGGAGATAATTAACCAACTAAGGATGGAAGTTCTGGAACATCCACATTACAACCCCGACTTAGCCCCTAGTGATTTCCACCTTTTTGGTCTACTGAAAACCTACCTTGGCGTGAGACATTTCGCGAATGTAAAAACAAAAAATTCAAAAAAAAAAAATAATAAAATATTGTACAAAATGAAGTGTTAATGACCTTTTAGTCCCGGCAATCAATACAAGGGGTTTCTCATAAGTCTTTAGCCTGACCATGAAGCAGTAGGCGGAGAAAACTTTTCAAAATAAAATCTAGATTGTCTTTGTGTAAATTCTCTAATCAGTTTTCGTTTTGCATTTGTGACATTCTCGTTCGCTTTTCTGTGTATCCATTGTAAGTATCTGAAAGATCGCATTAAAGATGACTTCAAGGCTGGCAACTTTGAGAAGTATCTGGAAGAACGCATTAAATTTGACTTCAAGACTGACGACTTTGAGAACTATCTAAATGAACGCACCACTGGCAACTGGTGACGGCACCACTGGCAACTTTGGAAATAATGCCTCCTTGGATCTGCAGAAAAACAAAATCAACCTGAGCAGCGAGGTGCCCTTTTGGAAGAGGAATCTGCAGTACTCGACAAGGAAGTACTTGAAAAACAACAACGTGTATGACTGGCTGAGGGTTGCGGCATCCTACAAGGAGGTGTTTGTGTTTCGGTACTTCCAGATTTACCAGGATGAAGAGGAGGAGGAGGAAGATTGCATGCTTGTCTATAAACTAAGCCAATAAATACACTAAACAACAATACATAGCTGACCACATATATGCATTATAATACTTACAAACACTATCATGTATATAAAACTCTTGACTTATCAAACTACTAGACATTCCCAGAAACTAAGTAAGATTGGGAAGGTGTGTTGTTAGGGCAGACTCTTTCTTCCCTAGCTGATAGTTTTCTGTAATCATGGGCACAATCAGCTGCATTTTTGTAAAAATTATGATGGCGCTGAAACGACAAAAGAAAGTATGTTTGCCAAAATTTTCCGCTCTTTGTACTACTTAAAAAAAAAAAAAAGAACGACACCAGAATTATGAGATGAATCTCGGAAAATGTAATCCAGTGTTTTTTGTTTTTTTTCTCTTTCAAACCATACCAATGTTGATCGCGGAAATGACGTAATAATAATAGTAATAATAATAATAATAATAATAATAATAATAATAATAATAATAATAATAATAATGACAGTTTTACACACCAGACCCATATTCTGAATCGACCAATCGGCGCTCTTTGGGTGATGTGGTCAGTATCACACCTGCCGCCTTTAATTCCCAAGCCATTTTCGGATATCCATTTTAGACAGGGACGACATGGCAGCTCAGGTTAATTGTGAACATCTGCCCCCGCGCAGATTCGATCTCATGACCAACAGTGGGCGCTTAAACACTACGCTACAGCGGCTTCCGTGTTTAAAGCTGATTTGCAACAACAACAAAAAAAAAACAAAAAAAAAAAGACGAAGCAAGACTTCTTGTGTAAAGTGAAACAATCTAACGAAATATTTTCGTCAATGTAATTCAGTGGACGAAAGTTTAATTTATTACAGGGAGACAATGAAATACAGATGTGTTATCTAAATTTTACAAGAGAAATTACTCACTAGAAATTACTCACTTACACTAGAAACGTTTGCCGGACAAAAATCACGTTCTGACAAAAATCACGTAATGTTTGAATGGGACACCTATTATTTCTATTGAAATCAATTTATGAATGCTATCCCTTCTGGGGCCGGTCTCTCTGGCTGTGGGGTTACAACACTTTCTCTCTGTAATCCCGTTTATCACGCAGAGTCTCGCAGCGGAGCGAGAACTGAGGTGGTTCGACCCCCGCTCGTGACTTGCGGATACTGAGCCGGCCACTCAGAAAGCAATGGCAAACTACTGAGCGTAATCTTGCCAAGAGATCAACAGACAGCTGAAAGATGCTGCTGTTGACAGCTAAGTCCTGTAAAAGGATACGCAAAACATCCCTTCTTGGCCTTTTGGCTGAGATCAAAGTGTAGTATTTGCACTTAATATTGCAAGGGACACTAAGAGAGACAGTCACACGAATGACACACATGGATGTGGGGACCTGATGGAGCGGCTCTGGTTCTTGGGGGAACAGCGAGCCTTTATTTAAAAAAAAAAAAATTCTTGATTAAGGACACGTTATTTTAAAAA